>JAKSZP010018768.1:0-89106 GCA_022478985.1 Massospora cicadina | reverse complement strand
GAATTAAGTTTATCCGGAGTTGTATTAGTCCCACAAGTATCCATCGCTTCTGAGCCCATTTTGATATATCTATTAAATTAATGGGCAGATACTTGCCCAATACTTACAAAAGTAAAATGGGACCTAAGTTGGAGCATCCTTGATTTTTGGAGATGAACATCCAAATTGTTCCAGTATTTTCAGAGTTATGCATGAACAAACATCTTTAAAAAACATATATACAGGTTAATTTGATAACCTTCTTCTTTTTCAAAGTTGGTTAAAAAGAGGATGCTCCAACTTGGGTCCCCTTTTACTTTTGAAGTATTGGTCAGTATCTGATCATCAATTTAGTAAGTATATTAAAATGGACTGAAAGCAATAGATAATTTCAGGACTAGTACAACATTAGATAAACTTAATTCCAGGAATGGTGAAGCAATAGCTTCAAATCAACTTCTGATATGATATATGTCCTATGGCTGGGGGTATATTCAAAGTTCAGGCAATTTTGAGATCATAGCGTGATGAGCTTAATTCATTATAGATGCCTATTGTTTTTGCATAATTTGATCAATAAAATCAACTAAATTTGATAAAATATCATTGTAGATGGCAAACAGTAAATTTATCATAGATTGGCCCAAGAAACTTATCTAAATTTAATTAAATGAATTATTGTAGATGGTGATTAGTAAATTTGCCATAGATTGACTAATAAAATCAACTAAAAACTTTCAAAAACTAATTATTAGTATACTTATTTATGAGATTTTTAAATAATATATATACAATAGGTTTTATTTGTATATAAAATGGGGAGGATTCAAAAATAATATATAGAGATAGTAATTTTTTAAAAATTAAAATAATGGAAAAATACCCACTCTTAAAAATGCATTAAAATTTTTGGGGGGAAAGGGACTGCCTTTAATTTTTTTAAAAAAACTAGCTTTATCTTTTTTGGAAAAAAGAAGCTGTGGTCAAATTTTTTGAAAACAAGAACCTCCTCTTAGAAAAAGGCTCTAAGAGTATGAAATATTAAATAAAATTATAAATACTCAATAAAACTTTTTTGGAGTCAGCAACATCTTCCAACCTAACTTATAGAGTTTTGCTCATAAATAAAATTAAAGCTTATATTGGATTGGGTCCAAGTGTAAACTGTAAGCAAATTTAGAATATACAGTGCTGAGTTTATATATTAGAAATGCCTATTATAAGTCAGTTTAAAATATGGCACTGACTTCAAAAAGGTCCTTATTAAGTATTCATAATTTCTCAATAATTTTATACTTTTTTAGAACCTTTTTTTAGAGGAGGTTCTTTTTTCCCAATTTTTTTGTATACTGTCATGAAGGTACTAGAATCCCTGTTTCATAATGATTAAGGTATTAAGCTTTTCTCTCTTGTTGCAATCACTTTTGCAACATATTAAATTCAAGTCAGGTATCAGTTTGATAATCTCACTGAGGAGATTAGTTTGCACCCATGTTGGGGAGCAGTTGGGCAAGTAAGGTAAAGGGCACAGGAGTTGGCCCCGCGACATCTAAAGTTTGCAAATGCCCTGGGGAACCCAGAGGAATAGACAAACTTAACATAAAGCTGGCAGTAACCATCCCCCCAGAAATTTTAGTCTGGCAAGCGCAATGCAACCAGTACATCGATACACCGCACTCTCAACCACTTTCGTCAGTGGAACATGGAGTATGGGTATTCCTGGATGTTCAGCGGATGATGATGTGGGAAAAGTTTTGTGGGGATGTGCACACTCATTCTCCAAACACGGTGTATGTTGCACCTCATTTGATGCCATGCAGTTAGCTGGATCTCAGTTTTGAAAGCAAGGAAGCAGTGGACAAAGCTGCAATGGTGCGCGTTGGGTTAGACCTCCCATATGGGCAGTGAGTCATCAAAACTAAGTGCACCAGATGGACAAAATCAAACCTGATTTTTGTAACTTTTGACTTTCTGCCCACTATGGTCAAACGCGCCATGCTCGAACAACACCTGAAGGCTGGGCTTGCCATATATGCAAAATACAATCCTTCAAAATGCAACACTTTATGATGATGCCACTCCTGTGCACCAGCAAAGCAATTGCAGTCCTAACCCCAGCTGAGGGGATAGCGCAGGATCTAACCCAAATCCTGCACACCACTTTTGTCACTATCAATGGGCAAGCCACCCACCCTTTCAGGGTTACCGTGGACAGCGCACCTCCCATCTGTGCCTATTATGCTGCGTTTGGCCACAAGGCACACACCTGCCCCACCAAGGAGGGCATCTCATACCAAGAGCATCCCTCAGAGGCTATAAACATTGGGGAGACCCACTATAAACTGACCACCAATACAAAGGAGGCCTTCCCGTGGGGAGCACAAGGTTGCTACTTAGTAGTGCGCCCTATATCCCCACAAGAGTGGAAGAAGGCCAAACAGGCCTGCAAGGCAGCTGCCAAGGAGGCGGCCAAGCTCACCTCCAAATCCTGCCCTCCCAGCTTCAAAAGGAAATTGAGACTTTCATGGCAGAAGCAGCTCAAGGATCTCTTGACCAATCAGAGTGGGACGCCCAAGCTGAAACCCTGATGGCGAGTTGACCTCATTTGACCAATGTGCCCAAGCCTCAATTGGAACTGACTTGGTCTCCAACCTCCCAGCCAAAAATTCAAAAACTTTTGTCAGTGCACCAAAAATGCATGCATCACAAAAATATTAATCTGCAGCGGGGAAACCAAAAGTGAGGGCAAAAGCTAATGTGAACCCAACTGCTAAAGCCACCCATTCTTCTGACTATGTTGCATCACATACCCAAGGCACCAAAAAGCGTTGTGGAGAACAAGAGAAGGCTGAAGGGCACAGGTGCCCTTCCCCTCACACCTAAGGTGCAATGAGGGGAGCCTTTACTTTAGGGATGTTAAATATCACTGGACTCAAGGTCTTGCCATCCTGGGCTAGAAAACTGAGTTTTTTAAAAAATAATTTACCTGTGGACATCCTGGCCATCAAGGAGTCCCACTGTCCATGCAGTTCTGAGGAAACATGGAAATCCATGCTCCTCCCTTCCCTATCCTTCTGGTTTGAGCACTGTGGGGTGCTTATTAGAAAAAAATAATTATTTTAAATTTTTATCTTCTGAATCCTTCCTTAGCAGCCACATCCTCATTGTCAAATTTTTGTGGGCTGATGTAGTGCACGCTATTGTCAACATTTACACCCCTGACCTGTGCATGAGAATGTCAGGAATTTTCCTCATTGGTCAAATCCCTTCTGTTACCCCCTGACCCTTTCATTGTTGGTGACATGAACTGTTGGTTGAACCCCTCCACCAACCGCTGGCCTTCCTCATCTTCCCCACCACAGGGACATGTAGAACTACGCATCCTCAAGGCCACCCTAGGGTTGATCAACACATTACCGCATCATGCTCTGCTTCTTAAAAGCATGTCACGCCCCCATGTCCACAACAGCCAGTTAAGGTCCATGTCCTGTATCGACCTTATCCTCATGCCATTGAAATTTTGCACCCAAATTTCCCATTTCACCATGACAAATATTGATTTCTCCAATGACAGGTTGGTTTCAATTTCCTTCCACATTCCCAACCCCATTGCTCAGGCTCCAAATTGGTGTAAACTTTGCCCAGCTGAAATTGAATCACCACAATTTTCCTCATAGATGGAATTGGCAACCATGGCTCTGGAGTTTATTGCACCAAATTTGCACTGATCCAATTTCCACCTGGTTGACCTTCAAGGCGGACACAATCCACCAGGCTTGCCACCTGTCCTCCTGATGTTCACAATCTGCCTCTACGGACATCTCGTGCACTCTGGCAGAGCTGACCCACCTGGAGTCCAACGTCCCAGCCAAGGGCTACAGCCCTGCTTGGGGCCGCAAGTGGGTGGAAGTAGCCACCCACCTCAACGTGCTTGAGCGGCAACACAAACATTGGGTTTGTGTTCAGTACAGAGCCAAACACATCACAGCGGGTGACACATGCTCCACTTACTTTTTTCAAAAGTTTTTCACACCGCGCCAGAGCTTGGCCTGCACACAGGTGCAAGGGCCAGACAATTCCGTAGCAAATATGCTAGCTGAAGTGGCAATTGAGATACAAAATTATTACTCCAGATTGTACCAATCTGAACTGATTCTGCCAGCTAAAATGGCAAATTTTCTCAATAGTGCTCACATCTGCACCATTTCCCAGAGTTAATGAATTTGATTACTCTGGATGAACTCTGGTCCACCATCCGCGGTGCACCAAATCAGAAATGCCCTGGCCCTGATGGAATTCCTTATGAGTTCTATAAGAAGTACTTCAAATATTTATCCCCACTGTTGCTTGCCTCTCTTAACCAGAGCCTTTTGGAAAAGCGCCTCCTACCAGGAGGGCAAGAGGCCTACACCATTACGCTCTTCAAAAAAGGGGATAAGTTGGACCTGGACAACTGGCGCCCCATTTCTCTAACAAACAAATACAAATATTTTGACTGAAAACTATGGCCACCCATTTAGGGATTATTGCCTCTGCTACCATCTCCCCAGAACAATTCAGTTTCATACCCAGAAGGTCGATTTGGGATAACGTGCACACTGTGGCCAACGCCTGTCAGTCCACAGACTCTGGTGCACTTGTGTTTTTAGACCAACAGAAGGACTATGATAGCGTAAACTGGGAATACCTCAGGGCCTGCCTCCACCAATTCCGCCTACCCCCTCGCTTCATCAGTTGGGTGATGCTGCTGACAGAATCCACTACAATGGCATTGCATGGCCCTGGCTTTCTCACGGATGTTTTCCACCCTCAAAGGGGCCTACACCAAGGGGACCCCCTTATCCCACTCTTATATAACTTCAGCCTAGACCCACTTCTTCATAACATTAATGCCCGCCTTACTGGGGTCCACATGCAAGGCCAAGCCCCAGTCAGAATGCTGGCATTTGCTGATGACTGTGTGGTTGGGGTGTCTAACAATCATGATGAATGCATGCTTGAAGCTCTTATCCAGGTTTACTCACAGGTGAGTAATGCTGCACTCAATGCCTCCAAAACTGAAATTATCCTCCTTGGTCAGTATTGAACCCGCTGAGCCTCAGCACCCTGTTTCCAGCTGTTGAGTTTTTGGGTTTTGCTTCAGAGGGCTGTTTCTTCTTTGAATGTGGAATGGAGCGTCATGCGTCTATTGTGTGAGGACAATAGACAGGATGGTGATTAAAATTTATAATATAGCTTCTTGGTAGTACTCCAATTGTATACCTGTCATTTCACTTGGACAATGGCACGCCACCCTTATCCTACTGATCCCAAGTGAAAATTGACTAATACAAAATGAAGTGCTAGATGCAAATAGTTTATAAGATAAACTATAAACTTGTCCAGTAGTTGAATATATTTTATTAGTATCAACTTGTGGGTTATTTATAGGGTTCGATGTTAACCACATCTTACCCATGACATCTCATTTTCAATGGCACTTGGCCACGTAAATTGTTTGTAAGAGCATCTACAAATACTTTTACTCAGGGCATCATACTCAGCCTCAGGGTTGGAGTAAACACCATCATCATTCTTGAGATGGCGTTTTGTATGCATCTTCAAAATATCTGAACCAATTCACTTTCACATGCAATTGGCAGCACATACCAAGGCGATTTGTATCACTAATTAGTAATTAATTCAATCAAAAACTTGACCGACATTAAAAACTAATTTTGACATAGACCAACAAAGCCCACGTGCCTGAGTCATTAAGTCAAAACTTAGATTTTAAGTTTGACCTAACCAACAAAGCCCTAGAGCCCATGTCATCATAGTCAAATAATTAAGTGAAATCACTAGGCCACAATTACCAAGTTCAGATATATTTAGGATACACCTGAACCATAATCGCTGATATCTGATATGATCGAATATCTGACAATTAGGTCCAGTTAATTACTCAGCACCAGCCCACCCCATCTGCTAGCACACGTGCTTGCTTACCCTGCCCAACCCACACCGCCCCACTTGTGCTCCCCTTTATGCTGCGCCATACTGATGGACCAGTCTGCCATTTGGGAGTGTGGTTGGAGGCAGGCGGGTATGCCTCAATGGTGATGGAAAACCATATTCTGGACAATGTGACAAAGCGCATCGCCTCCCTCAGAGCCCACCCTACTTCCCTTACTCGCAGGGTTGTACTAGCCAACTCTATGCTTCTCTCCAAAGTTTGGTTTGAGGCCCACGCCATCGCCTTCTCCCCAGGTTTCTTCAAGACACTGTATGCCCTTCTGCAAGGGTGGCTATGGCTGGGCCACCCACCGCCAGTGTGACTTGAGGTCATGTTTGGCCCTCGCCATAGTGGTGGCATGGGCCTGCTCAACTTTGAGGCCCATACTGCAAAGACCCTGGGCACTTGGATTGTGGCTGTTACCATCCCTACACTCCTGACCCAACACTGGTCCCACGCAGCCTGCTCCAACTTCTCCCGCGCCCTGGGCCTTACCAATCTGTCACACCCTCACTCTATAATGAAATATCTGGCTTCCCACCCTTTGGCTGCAGGTCCCCATGGAACTGCACCCGACTTCAAATGAATCCTCCTCTCCATGTGGAGCGCTGAGTGGAGAATTTGTATTTGTGGACACACTGCCCAGAGGGGGCGTCCCTCTCCTCAGTTCACCCAGGAGGTACAGAGGCTACCCATTATGGATGGCTTGATACCCACAAGGCTCCATGTCCTATCCAGGGTGGACTACCTGGACATGATGGACATCCCTTATTCCCTTAAAACCCAAAAGACAATTTGGAAATACGCCCACCACCCTCTTCTGCAGCCTCATATCCATTCCCATGTGTGGCACTGCTTGAGGTGGGTGTACCATACTTCTGAGAGCTCTAACGCTTTGCACTCATTCTGTGCCATGTGTGGCTAGTATGGAACGCTGTTTCACCGCCTGGAGAAGTGCCCTATCTCTAAAGCAATATGGCGTGAGGTGCAACATCTGCTATGCCAGGATCAGGATCATCCCTTTAGTTTGTCTAATGATACGTTTGCTTTAACTATGGTCTCCCCTCTTCCACCCTCTCTCCATGCTTTGGTGGTCACGATCACCATGTGGACTATCCACACGATTGTCTTGGATGCCTTTGCAGGCTCCACCCCCACCCTCCCAGAAGCTGTCCACTGGTTCCAGTCCCACTTAGTGACCCACTTTCAAGCGTGGTTGTTTGGTTAACTCCCACCGCGTCAACTTTAGTTGGTCTCATCCTGGTTCCCAGTTTGGTTCATCAACTCTGACTCCTTCCTCCACGCATGCTCAATTGTGGTTCTGGCCCCTTTACACGTTCCTCCTCCTCCCAGTAGTGGCGTTCCCACTGGCAACAGGAGATAGCATTTGCTTCTCTGGGGTGCCCCCCTGTTACTACGTTTCATTTTCTTTGTGTCTTATCAGAAGTGTCCATCCCCTGGTCAGCCTTCCCCGCAATAAATATAATGATTAAGGTGTTAACAGCACCTCATATATCATGAAAATATTCATCATGCCAGTCATCAGTCAGTGGGCACAACTTAGAAATTTTCCCATATTGCGAGTAGGGTTGGATGGGGTAAATTTGGATTATACAGACGTCAATAATAAACTATATTCAGAATCCTTTATTTTATTAGGTAAAATGAGCAAATGTTAATTTTATATCTGAAAATATATCAAAGGAATAAGTAATTTTAGAGTATCAAAGGATTTCAAATAAAGATGAATAAACAAGGCATAAGGGTGAATTAGGGGAGAAAATATCTCAGATAGCCTAATATGTTGGTTTTATTATGATACTCTCCATATTTTTTTAATTATGCTAATAAAAGTTGAGGCATTTTTCATTGATAGTAAACTAATAGAGAATACTATTAAGAATTTACAGGTTGTAGTTCCCATATGGCAAGGCTTTGACTACTTGAAAGAGTCTCTTAAAGTAAAGTAAATTTTTTACAAATGAGATTTGAATGATTCATTTCAGAAAATAGGAAAAACCTTTCATAGTGAAATTGTGGAGACTTTTAAGCTGGTTATTGTATCAAATTTTCAATTGGTAAGCATGTTCTTAGAGGCCACAAGAGTATTATTTCTGATTATATCAGCTGAGATCTTTTTTCCAAATTTTTAATGATTGTGTTAGGTTGATACTTGATTTTATTAGGAGTTGATGAGGGGTAAATTAAGTGGTAGTTTGGATTTTGGTGCAGCAGGCCCATATAATTGTGGGTAATTGTTTGGACCATTTTTTGAGCTTATATACTAAGCTTTATTGAAAGCACATATAAGAGTTTAGTTGAGCTATCTGTTAACCCATTGCATTGGGGATTATATGAAGTGGTCACGGAATGCTTTGTTCAGACTTGTGAACCTGTCTTAGTGATCAATTTGTCATTAAACGTATGACTATTGTAATATAATATGGTATAAGGAGTCCATAGGTTGTAAGTACTGCTTCACATAGGTATTGAGATTCAGTAAGGGTATCAGATTTGGGAACATATTTAGCTAAAGTCTATCTTGTCAGTAACCAAATGTGTCAATTAAAGACTTGGCTTCCTTTTTAAGTATGCTAGAACTCACAATGGCAAATACTGTCCACAAGGTACTGCTGGTCTGATGAAGCTGGGAAGAGGTGCATTAGAGGAGAGACAAAAATGGGCTGATTGAGGCAATTAGTTCCCATTGACCATTTATTATCAAACAATAAAAAAGTTCCTTTTTACAAGAATTTATCTTATTTAATAACTGGGAAACTATAAGATAAACCTAACAATAATTCAAGTGAAGGTTGTTGGTTCTTAAACTGTGGAAGGATGCACAGGATCATGGGGTTGCAGCTCCAAGAATCATGCCTAGGATATTTTTGAGCACTATATTTTATATCAGGTAACTAATTTTAGGTTGCAATTAACCAAGTTATTTACAATTTACTTGAAATTGGTTGATAATATCAACCTCTGTTCAGAGTTCTTTTCTTAAAATATTAAAATGTAACAAGATTTTTGGTAAAGAATGTTCACTTAAGATTATCCCAGGTGTTAAAATTTCTTCCAAGTACTGGCGTGCCTCTTGGCGTCTTATTCTTGGAAGTGAGTTTTTCCTTAGCAGCATATATGCTAAAGCTACTTTCAAATTTGCAGATGAGTTGCTGTATTCTCTACACTAGTTGTTCCAAAGTCTTAGACACAATTGTTATTTTTGGCTTGAGGAGTGACTTTAGGGTGGGGGTACTAGACAGGGGGGCTGCCACCACCCATCTCTCATCCAGAGTATGTCCCAGATCAGTATTATGGTGTGTGGTAATGCCTTTGTAATAGCACCCTTCCATGTCTAAAAGGGTTTCAAGACCTTATCCAGCTTGATAGCTGGCTCCTGGGGCCTTACATTACCCTTTTCTTATCATGCAGATCTCACATCTTCTTCTAGGGCCTTAGAAATGGCATAGATTTTATGAAAGGTGGGAAGTTTGATGGCAGTGAGAGTGGACATATTGGATGGGGGCGGGTGCAGGGGTATTATGGGGTTCCTTGTGGAATTCCTCTAAAAGCTCATGACAGTTGGTGTAATCCTTGGCTGGGACCAGCTGTTCTCATAAGCTGGGTATCCCTTACACAACATCAGGTAATGCACTTGGCGTTAAACCCATCATGCATCCATAATCTTTCCCACCTCAAACTTATTGGGCCTTCCACCATGATGGTATTAGCCTACATCAGTTTCTTGCCCTTAAAAGGGGAGAGTGAGGAAGCATGAAAGGAGGCATGGATCTTCCAATGGGAGGAAAGTTCAAAGTGAAAAGAGCCATTGTTCAGGACCTTGGTAATGGGAAATTCTCCTTCCCACTTGTAAGCTAGTTTCTGGCATGACACTGAGAAGCATATTCTTAGTGTTTACCATTACTAAATCACCTTCCTGGTAGTTAAGAGCCTCACATAACTTTTTATCTACAAACTGCTTGTCATCCTTAGTTGATTCGATCAGCTGGTTCTAGACTGCTGTTAATCCTTCTGAACGTGCTTAAAAAGTTGTCCGCTGCCAAAATATTACTCAATATTTGAGGCATATAGTGAAATCTAGGTAGTATCCCAAATTAGCCTACATAGGTGACACCCCCATTGATGCATAGAGGGAGTTATTGTATGCAAATTGGGCCAGAGGAAGGTCCACTGCCCATGTATCCTGAGAGTCAGTAGCATAGCACTGAAAATACTGTTCTAGGGACTGGTTTGTATGCTCCATTTGGTCATTTGACTGGGGGTGATAGGCCAATGATCTGAAAAGTTTAATCCTCGGTATATCACAAAAGGCCTCCCAAAATCGTGAGGTAAACTGAGGTCCTGTTGCATGTGGTTTGACCAACCATCATTTAATGCAATATCTATTTGATAAGTATAATTTTAAATAATAAACAGAAATAGAATTTGATGGCGTAAGGAGTTTAGAGCGTGCAGCCCTTGACTTCATGGGAGTTGCTAAAATTGTATTATGTTACTTTTAGTGCTTTTGGCTCAGTGCATAGATTTATTTATACAGCGGATCAAATCCCATAACCATGCCAGTGAAAGTTCTACTACCTCAATCCAATGATCAGAATGGTTATTGGCCTAGGAGTTAATCTCCAGTCAGATTTGTATATAGCTCCAACTTTTGTATCATCCCCTGCACTGACATAAGATATTTAGTTTGAGGAATACCATCTTTATGATAGCCATTCACCGGAACCTTGATTGCAATTGGTTGATTGAGACTATAATAGAAATACTCTGAGACTTAGTGATTTGCTCCCTTAGCCTAACTTAGAGAATTATTTTGCTAGTCTATTATTTTGGAGTGCTGCTTAGTATACATAAATATGACATTAGTAATGCTAGCGGAAGTGGAATATCTTGACAGGATTACAATGGTAAGAGGATCTTTTTATTATGTTGCTAAAGAGAAACTAGCACAAAGAGAAGATATAGTAATGATTCATTAAGCCTTTTAGCAGTACAGAATACTACATTGTGCTCATTAGATATTTTTCAAGTAAAAACTCCTCTTTCCAAAAATGTCTTTTTTGCAAGTTTGCTAAGGTCACTGCCTTCTAACAGTCCTTATTATTTTGAGCATAGTATCCTGTGCCTTTGAAATCCAACACCTAAGTGCCAATTTTAACATTGTGGTGCTCAATACAGGGGGTTGCACTTGGTTCCCTGTGGTTTGTTTTATTAAGTATATATACTGGTGACTCCATGAAAGGCTTCCCTCTGGAAGAAGTATTGCAAAGTTCTGAAGATGAAGGTGGCACTCCAGCAGCTCAGCAGAACCAGTTCAATGACATTTTCCAAGTATGTGTGGCTTTGAATGCCCACGTTGGCCAGCTCTCCGATATTATACTTGACCATGACCATCAATTGAAAGAATTATCTAAAAGTACAAAATTGCATCAACACCACCTTGAGGGTTTGGATGCAGATATGACTGAAGCTGTCCAATCCAATAAGAATTTGTACCAAATCATGGAGGCTTTACAACTTGAAGTAAAAACCCAGGGCCAGAAGGTCAGGTCCCTAGTGACTGAGAATATCAGCACTAAAGTGGAATAATTATCTACTACTCAAAAAGTTAATATGGTTTCCTGTTGCAGGCAGAACGCTGCCATGGTTTTCCTAAATGGGACTACTTTAATAGTCAATTGGCTGCCCAGTATGCTAATATTATCAATGATGAACATGAACCATTTCATTGGAAGAGAATATCAAAGGCGATGAGGCTTGGGGTATGTAGGAATTGCCTATGGGTTTTACCTCCTCTCTGGGCATTGGGCATCAGCTCATCCAGACATGCTGGTGACTCCTCCCCCAAGCATTCTTATTTGATTAATTGTATACCTCTGGTCCAACCTGCATACAACCCTACTGTTAATCCTACGCTGAACCCTGTAAATGCTTCTACTTGGCCTGCTCCAGCAGTTCAAGGCTGGTTTATGCCTACGTCTTATCTTGTACACTCAGGAAGTCATCTAGGAGCAACGCAGGGCCTTAGCCCTACTGTAACAGTCAAGTTTGCCTTGATTGTTGCATATTGGCTCAGATTCAGAAAATCTGAATCTGAGACAATTCGTTTTAAAATTACTTTTGATTTGATCATTTAGGCGCTGGGTTGTTCCTAACCCAAGTTGTAGATTAGGCTTGTGCGAGGCTAATCAATGATTCAGGTGAGGCTCTCAATGGGCAGCCTTTATAAAGGCGCGCCTGCCCATTCCAAAGTTCACTTTGGAATTCTTACCCTAGTATTCCCTTCCTGGGGAGCATTGTTGGTTGCTCCCCAGATGAGCTCTGGTTGGTGGGCCAGTTTTATTATCCTGAATAAAATAAAGATTGTTTCAGGGTTTGCATACCTCACTTACCTGTTGATCTTTTCCCCTGTAAAGGAGCTTTTTGAGTAGGTTGGTTTAGGACCAAATCCTCCAGAGGACTTGGCATAACCAACCAATAGTATGTGAATGTTTGGTGCTGTTGGTGGCCCAAACCTCTCCCTACTCAGTTAGGCTGCTTTGGTTGCTTGTCAGTGCACAAAGATTTATTTAATATATGGCAGTCAAAACTGGGGTTTTTCCAATAGTTACATTATTCCAAAGTCATTGTGCACTGCACACCTCCAATCCTCAGTTTGGCCAACCTCAGTGGTCACTTGGTCCCAGTTGTTGAGGAACCAGCACCTGTGGGATCTGGTGACTGATGGTCAACCCTGGACTTAAAGTGATCATCGGTCAATTTTCCTGGTGGGGACTCCCACTCACCAGGGATTTGGTGGCACCGAGGGGACCTGTCCCAGCAGGGCTCCCTCACCCATGGATGGGCCACCCAGAAAGGGATTGGACATTCAGCCGCGCTGCACCGTGCACCCCTCTCATGCTTCTATTGGGGAAAGAGCCTTTCTGGTCAGGATGGGAAGACCATCACTAACAAGAGTCCAGGAGGGAGGGTGCAACGCAGCCAAGTGCTGGGTGTGCGTCCTTGGGCTGGGTGGGCTGATTCTGGAAGCCCAGTCCTGATTCACCCTCACCATTTGTTTTTTCCTCAAGGGGGCCCAGAGTTTATCCAGGCTAATTTTCATGAAGCTAGAGGTATTTTGCCTCAGGAAGCCCTTGTTGTGGCGGCCTTCCACTGTGGGGCCCCTCTTTGGAGAGGGGACCTTCTCTAGCAGAGGGTGATGTAATGGTTGAGTTTGTCTTGATTGTTGCATATCGGCTTAGATTCAGATTTTCCAAATCTGAGCTGATTTATTTTTAAAATTACTTTTGGTTTGATCATTTGAGCGCTGGGTTGTGCCTTTTCTGAGTTGTAGATTAGGCTTGTGTGAGCCTAATTAATGATTTATATGAGGCCCCCAAAGGGCAGCCTTTATAAGGCATGCCTGCCCATTCCAAAGTTCACTTTGGAATTCTTACCCTAGCATTCCCTTCCTGGGGAGCATTGTCAGTTGCTCCTCAGATGAGCTCTGTTCAGCGAATCAGTTTTATTATCCTGAATAAAATAAAAGTTATTTCAGGGTTTGAATACCTCACTTACCTGTTGGTCTTTTCCCTTGTTGAGGAGCTTTTTGAGTAGGTTAGTTTTGGACCAACTACCCCAGAGGACTTGGCATAACTAATTAATAGTAGGTGAGTGTTTGGTGCTGTCAGTGGCCCAAACCTCTCCCTAATTGATTAGGCTGCTTTGATTGCTTGTCGGTGCACCAAAGAATTATTTAATATTTTGTGGTCAAAACTGGGGTTTATCCGATCATTACACCTACCATAAAGAACCTCAAGTTCCTATCAACCCAATAAGCTTACTGATGTTTGGTAAAAAGGCAAACGGGCATAATCTTTTTAGTCTCTTTGAGATTAGTATGGCTAAAGCATCTGAGAATGCTAAGTTAGTGACAGAATTAACTTTCTCATTAAGGAGTTCAGTGGGGTGGAATAAAAAACCACCCATATTACTAAGTTTCTTATAATTTTGCTAAAAGATAAGGATGTCACGAAAATTGACTATGGGCTCTGCTAGTTGGCAGGACAACCATTATTGAGACTGGTCAGCCCTTGTCATTTTGCCTTAGGTGACAGGGCCAGCAGCACTGGCTGACCCCTTGGCATGTCACCCACGCCATATGGGGATACCCCAGCCTAATCCCTAACCAACGAATTAAATATAAACTTATAACAAAAGGTAGATTGGGCAAAGGGAGATATTTATCTAAAGGATAGCACCAGGTATTTATACTATTTACAAAAGGGCTACTTCACCCACTGCTGACCTATTGGCTCTTCCACTTGTTCTTCCAGCCAACTGCTCTTCTTAATCTTCCACTGCACTATTCTCTTCCCTGGTGTCAACCCTCTCACTCTGTCCTCCCCAATGTCCAAATTAGTTTTGGCTCATCCTCAGCCTAAAGTCACTGGTGAGCCATATAAAATATTAATCTAAATAAATCTTAAATTTGGATTTGACCTTTGAGTTGATAATAATGTACTGGAAACAACTTCAGTCACTCACTTTGACTAGGAATATCTCAGCATCTTTCTGACATCTCTTCTCAACTTAACTCAGTTGATTGATTAGTAATTACCTTATTTAGGCAATAATTGATTATAATAAATGAGGCACTGGAAACAACCCTGGCCACCTCAAAGTCATAATTGTCAAATCTGCCAACATCAGATTATCAGTACAAGCAGCAAATTTATAGATGAATGATTGAAGCAAACTCATGCCTCATGTCGCTGATGCCCCTACCCCTATGTTGTCTGCTATGATCCACCAGCTAAAGCAGGCTCCAGACAAAAGTTTCCCCAAAGCTTCTTCACTTTCTGATATGGCTTCCTAGGCTGATAAACTAGGGGCTGTATTAGGAGTTTTTTAATTTATGATAATCCCTTTGTTTGGCCCATTTGCAAATAAAGATGCGTGGTGGCTCCCCCTTTTGGGATGGGCACTAGTGCTAAAAAATGATTGAAGCAAATACATTGGCTTTTTGCTGGAAATCCCACAACAGTCCACAAATGGCAGTTGGCGTCGAACACTGATTCCGCTGGCTGATAATAATTGAATCATCCTCAGCTATTAGTTGCAGAGATCCTTATACTAATTTGGGGCCGCCAATTGGCCCCACTCAAATCTACTTTCAAACTCAGTGGAATCCTAATTTTGGCTCAACCCAAATTGGGGAGCAACTAACTAGTAATCATGTCAATTACAACAAAATTCAGTCAATGAGCTATTCCTCCAGGATTGGCCATATCTTCCCAAATAATGTTAAGTCATTGGAGAATTCCATCTGGTTAAAATTCTGACAAAGATCATAAAACTGTTGTAAAAATATTTTTATTTGGAAGCACAGACACTATCTAGTGCTGACATTATCAATGATTTTGATGCGCAAATTGCTCTACGCCATGCCTGTGAGCCAACCAAGATTTTATCAAGTAGAAATTACATTTTAAATAGAGAATGATATCACCCATATGGCGAATAATCTCCAGCACTGAACCAACAATTTTGGGGCACCCAACAAGAGTTATCAAGAGCTTCACAAACTGCAGCCTTGGGCTATTTCTCCAAAAAAGGGTTTTATTCTGCCATATGGCCCTCACTTAAATAAGTCTAATGTTAGTCAGATTACTTGTAATTATTGCAATAATTAGGCCATTACACCAACCGTTGTCCTAAATTAAGTTTTAAACTTGGGTTCATGCTGTAATCCTGTGGATGATGAAGTGGGAAAATACAGGGCAGAGTAGAATTGGATTTTTTACTTCCAACTTCTCTAACAAAATTCCAGGTAAGAATAAGTTTACCAAAACCCCCTTCCATGGGATGAATGGGTAATTATGACAGGCCGCCTTTTCCAGTTTCTGGTGTCAAAAAATATAATTCTAGTAGTGACCGCCCACTCACAAGAATATGTGCTGCCAAGTTAGTGAAAGAAGTAGTATGAAGCCATATGTTCAACAGTTGGAACCACTTGAGTTTCCCACTCCTTCTAGTGATACTCCCAACTTGACCAGGGTTTAAGAGTCTGTACCAATAAGGCCTTGAAAGGGTCCAGTCCTCAGTTATGCAAAGAACTTCAGAAATATTTAGGTCAAGTGTATAAGTTGGACAATAATGCAATAAATCCTACAGACAATTACTTTTATGAGTGTACTTATATTATATAACTGTAAATAAGCTCAAAGTCTGAGCTATTGTAGATAGTGGGGCACTGATTAATATTGAGTCCACTTGACTGGAAAAAAAATTGGGTCTTGCTCTGGACATAAATCATTGCAAAATCTATGGGACCATTGGCCCCCAGAACACAACTTCAGAAGGAGCGTACAGCGCATTACTGTTACATTTTGGCTCCTTAGTGGATTCCACTCCATCTATAGTGTTCCCTAATCAAAATTATGACTTTTTAATTTAACATCTTTTTATGGAAATATGAGGTCAAAAGTGATTTTGAGGAGAATACATTGGAATTATTGGGACAAACTCTTTTACTACTTATTAAAAGGAAGCATGCAGCACCTCCAGATCCAAAGCAAAAGTTTGTTACATTGTGTACAAGGATGGTAAAGTAGTAATTGTTTATCAGTTGCTATGTGGCTGTACCCAGAAGTTATCAATACAGATTATAGAATTAAAAGGTATTCTCAAATGTGCTAACCATATCCTAACCATTCCAGCGGGTCATCAAGTTATAACGTGAATGGAAATTACCTTAACTAATCACCAGGGATTATATGGCAAGATGTCTCCCCATTTGATTATTCCAAATTAGAAATGAGCACTGCGCCTGGATTTATTCTACCCCATCATGGCGAAATTCAGCTGCTTTTACCTAACTTGTATCCTTATTCTGTGGAAGTTAAGTGACGTCAGATAGTTGCTTTTGTACATATTTTAGCTGTTGAAGAGAGTTTTAAATATCTACAAGTTTGGAAAACTGGAAAAACTTGAGCTAGAGGAAAAGAAGCATCATTTATTAGTTTGCTGATACCTTGAGAACGCTTTTCAGGGTTTATGATAGAAGAAAAGGATCAAGTACTGGACTTATTTGACAAGTATAGTATCATTTTGCGAAAGAAGACTAAGATTTGGGGTGTGCACATGAGGTGCTGCACCAAATTGATACTAGAAATCTCCACCATTTTTTTTAGTACTAGATAAATCTCCACCATTTTGACTTTATTCTATTTGGTGTTCCAAGGTGGCAGATGAAGTCATTAACCAAGTGTTGGGATTTTAATAGGTTCACATTACCCAGCTTAATCAATTATAATAAATCTGCCTGTCCATTAGGGGATGTATCCCACTAGTGGATGTGATAGTTATTATTACCTATGTAACCATTGTTTGGAGAAATCTTCCTTGCAAATAAATAGCAATTCAGCAGGTTTTGATCTGCTGGATCTCTCATGTTTCATCAGGGATGATCCCTGACAGCAAACAAGTGATTAGGTTGTTAATTAGATATTGATAATCTAATTAACTTGTAGGAGTTATTTGGATTTTGTAGTTGATCAACTAAAAGGTTTATGAGTTTCTAGGCAAGCGATTCCATCTATGATAAGCAACTTGCAAGTTAAGCTTTTAGGATCACAACCTGCTGTTTATGGGTATAAGTACCATTACCTAAGCAGGTTGTTAACCTAATAAGGTTGGCACGTTGGGGTTGAGTGAAGGCGGTGGGACACATTCTTCATTTCAACCCATTAGAGCACATTGATATTCAGCAGAGGAATCCGACTAAAGCTATGAGGAAAATTATATTTTAATAGTGACCCTGGATGGTTAATTCATTGGCAACGTCTGCCGTCTCTAATTGGTGCTAACAGAAGATTTTGGCGCTGAATTCCATTATAATCCCTTTGAATCTTACAAAATAAAACAGATAAATATTCAAAAATACAAATATACTTTTAGATAAATACTTTTTAAAATTTAAACTGTCATATTTTGCTCTTGAGCCTAGAGTTTTGAAGGATAAAAGACCCTTTTTTATCCTATTGGTATTTCCGCGGACTCTGCATGAAGATTTGAACTCTGAATCTAGTATCAGGTAATTTCTATCAGAAGGAAGAGGGAAAAAGTCCCTACCAATATTCCAGAAGACCATCCAAGATTAGGACAAGCACCAGTTTAGCGTTGGACCTTATAATTACCTTGGCTATAAAAAGTTAACTAAAGTAATAATCTTTATACTATTACTACCTTATTTAATTAATTATCAACAAATTATACAACGCACATATAAGGAACCTGTGAAGTTAAACAATGGATCTGAATAGAGCTATAAACCTCAAAGAGTAAACAGTTCCCAAAAGTTATAATTTGGTGCTAATTACAGGGGTAGTTGAGTTTTAAGCCAGATAAAATAAAAAGACCATATCAACCATGTCTTACAAGAACAAACTAAGGAAGCTTTTAGCAAAATTAGAAACCATAAATAAGAATGTGATCAACTTGGCATCACAGGCTGACTTCACTACTTCAGAGGAATGGTTGATGAAAGCTGAGTAAGAAGTTGAGCAAGCTGGAAATTTAAAAATGAACCTCTATGGAAAAGTTATCTCCTTAAAGAGAAAGGAGGGCAAATCAATAAATGAAGTATTATATCAAAAGGCAGAGAAAGAATTGGATAGAGAATGCTTATGCCAGATTAACAAATATATGGCGCAGCTGTTGAAGTGCATATAAGAACTTGAGAATCACAAATGTGATTGCGCGCAAATGGAGGCTGATGAAGATGACAATATACATGAAACTCCAGTCAGGAAGATTCAACCACCCAGGAATATGTCTGGGTCATTCAGTGCAATTTCAGAAACGATTCCTGAAAATTTATACTATGGTAAATCAAATGTCAAGCGGGAATCCCCTTCCAGTGGAGCCACAGATAAATTTTAGGAGTACACCAACATTACACACGCTTCACTGGGACAACGCCCCTAGTTTTTCTGATTATTTAAAATGACAATGTTTGGATATAGTGACCAAAAAAGGCTGTGACTGTAATGAACTGCCTGAACACTGATTGTCAGAATCTGGTGTTTTCTCATCTGAGTGGGGACAATTGGACTTATGATAAGGCCAGGGAAACCATTATGATAGAGTTTGGAAGCCCTATGTGGATGTCTAATCACAAGCAGGAATTTAAGGAATTCAATTACAAAAGGATGAAACTCTAACAGCTTTTGCCAACTGATTATACCTGGAATTACAAATCTGGCTGGTGCAAAGGTGTTAAGAGATTTTTAAGCATGAATTTTAATGCAAGTGACACTTCATCCCTACTGAGATTTGTATCATAAGATGGCTTCAGCGCTAGTGACACAGATGTTCATATCTTAGATGGTGGATCATATAAAGATGGTAAGAGCCACCTTTGAAGCCCAAATCAAACTTTTTAAGGCCATTCCTGTTAATTAAAATAAAATGAAATTTGCTGAGCAATCAAAGCGCCACAGGTTTGAGTAATGATGGGAAACAATCCCAAAGGATAAAAACAAGTGGACAAGACTCAATTATGCTGCCTCAATATGGGAAACCTGGACATTTTGCCGCTCAATGTTGGAGCAATAAACTCAAGAGGCAATTTACTTAGTCTAGGTAAAAGAGAAGAAAATCAGTCAATAGTCAGGAAAAAGAACAGCGGTCTTGATAAAAAACAATCAAGCACCATGGTCAAACCTGTTCCCCCTGATATATTAAATGATGACATAAATATTTCCAGTCTATTTGTAGATGAAGAAACACCTGACCTGCTCTATCAGGTTATTGATTTGGATGTGAACGCCATTACTTGAGCAAAAGTGAAGGGGATTGACCCAAAAATTGTGAAAGAAGTTGCTCAGCCATATGCTCATCAGCTAGTGGACAAGATTAGATCTTCTGAAAGCATGAAGAATTGCTCACATTGTGTCAGACAATTACAAGTCCGTTACTGCAACAAGAGTGTTTCAGGTTTTAATTTTTAATAACATCAGACAAAAAACCCTGGGCAACTATGGTGCAATCCCAAAAATTGAGGTAATACTATTTCCCCCACTCCTTGGCTGAATTGCCCTATGACTAGTAGTAGGGTTACACCAAACCTGCGGCAAAATTGGGGGAGTTGTTCTGATGGTCCTCTCCAGCCCATTTCTAACTTTTTATTTAACTGAGGTAAGCTGACCAGGGGATGGACATTACCAAAGTATAGAACTAAAACTAAAACTAACGTAACTAATTGATTTAAACAAAACACCCAAAAGAGCGGATTGAATGAAACACTAAAAGAAACAACCACCCAGGTAGCAGCGGAGACTGCTTATCCTTCCATGGCGGAAGGGGAGGGGTTTGGGGGGCTCATCTTTGGCAGCAGCTTCCTCATCCCAGAGTAGGGTACATGTCAAGGTGGATAACAAGGGCGTTGTGCATCAGTGGTATGTGGTTCATTATCACTAATGATTGGTACATCTGAAAAATTGCCAACTATGAAATGGCAGTGATATATTCAGTTAAAGCTTTTTAGGCTTTGATGCGGGTGTCTGGTAGTTTAACAAACGTGGCAGTATTGGTTTGGGTAATCTTAGATTTAGGATTCCGTGCTACAGTTACTACGTTCTGGATAGCATTGTTGACATTTTTGTGCAATTGATTTATATTAATCTTACTTTTTAGAGTGAGATTTAAGGGGATAACAGGAGGTGGAATACCTCCTGTGAGCATCATCACTGATTTGGTGGCAGCTTTGCGGAGGGGACGGCAATCTGGTGTGGCAGCTGCTTCTACTGCAAGCTGGTGGTCACTGTAGAATGGTTTGGCATTAGGCTGTGGGGCATATAAATGAGGGGGGAATTTGGTGTCCCATTCTTTTTTTTTAGTATTAGATGGTCCCAACCCAAGGGGAATTCATCAATGTTTGGTGTCCCATTCTTCATTACAGAATTGCTCAATTTGCAGAGATGATTATTTAATGAAATTACCTGATTCGTCAACTTCAGCCAAAAATTCCCATGGGTTCTGGTTAAATTGAATTAAGGAATTGGCGTATGGTTGAGGTTTGGTTGATTTGTTGGAGGATGTATAGGATCAAACTGGGGTCCAATCCTGTGCTTGATTGGATGGAGCGTTTGTGGCACTGGGGCGAGGAGGAGGATGATTGGTGGCTGCAGGTGCAGCTGCAGCATCAGGCTTTGGGGGAGGGGGAGGTAGGATCATACCCCATACAAAAGCTGGCATGGGGTGGCGGCAGATTGGAGGACAGCGGATGAAAAATCAGCACTGTCAGAAGCAGCTTGGGATGGGCACTTGCGTTTTGAGTGATCCAACTCAAAACAGGATGGACAGATTGTTCATCCGCCCTTGACATGGGCGCAGAACAGATGGTCGGGGGTATAGGGGATACCAGTGTGAGTGGGAATCATCAGGGAAATTTTGTTTAATTCAGGGCTGATTGTGGCATATGCCCAAGGCCCAGTGAGGCATGTGGCCCCATTTTGGACCACAAATTGCAAGATGGGGTGGGCTATAGGCTGACAAACCTTTCACCAGCTCCTGGTGGAGCACCTCAGGGGGAATGGGTGGGCAAACCAGCAAACTGAACCACCAATTTGGTGTCCGCTGGGAGCCAGGTCTGAGTTGTTGGGAGAGGGGTGCCCTTTAATACCAGGGGCTTAGTTGCCACAGTGGCAGCATCAGCTTCACAGGTGAAGCCAAGATCAAAATACTCCTTATAGGGGCGGAAGTCTATAAAAGTGGCAGGACGCATCACTGCCTGAGCCATTTTGATAATGGCTTGGTCATGGTAGGGGAAAAGTTTCCCATATTTGACCCTATAGCCAAAATGCATGTTGCTCTGGGGGAGCACCAGGGGGCAATGGGGCACCGCATGGACTCAAGTGAGGTGGGCGTCAAGATCCTTGGGAGGAACATATTGTCCCAGGGGTTTGGTATGACTGGGTGAGCCAGTCCAAGCACATTTTCCTATCAGACAGAAAATGGTAGGGGGAGTTTCGCTACTGCCCCACACTGGGGCAGCTGGCGGGGAATCTGATGACATTGGAGTGAAACTATGGTGGGCGATCAAGTTTTACTTTTTAATCCATATAATTTTGCTTGGAAAGTTACACTGAGCAGAAAGAGAGTATCCTCTTTCTAACTTAGTAAAAACACCTACGCTGCGACCACCCCCTTTTATAGCCTTGGATGGGGTCTCACCAGGTGAAAACGTCTTACCACCCAATGATTGGGTCAAATATAAAATCACTGACTTACAGATATATCCTACCTGCTACCAACCCTCCATCAGCCATTCCATCCAAGCAAGGCGAGTCTCAAGAGCTCTGATAGTCTGAAACTTAATATTCCCTAATTTGGCATCTAGTACTAAAAAATATTCCCTAATTTGGCTATTCTTAGCCTAATCCAAATTTTGAGCCTCACTCACTTTGAGCCTCAATATGTTTAAATACTAAGCATCAAGATACTAAGAGGTTTTGTTTTTAACCCCTACTTATTAATAATAAAAAACTTATAAAACCAACCTTCTAGTTTAATAAAAGTACTACTATTTTGAATATAAAATTGTTTAAAAAATCCCCTTAGAAAAATTTTTCTGGCAGTAGAGAGATACTTCTCCTGCATATTTTTGAAATCCAGGGCTGAAAAGCACCGGAGAGCACCCAATCCCCTGTATTCCAACGAGTGGTGCTCACTACAGGGAACTGTATACCACAGAAAACCTTTTCTAAAAATAGAGGGTGTTGGTGTTTAATTCTCACAATCCCCTCGCTGCATCTGAACCCTAGCTAGCTGCTTTAGAATAGCAGCTAGCCAGCGCTGTCTCATCTTAAAACAATTGAGCAGCGCTTATGCCAAGTCTCTCATGAGGCTGCTCCAATTATCTTAAAACCTCCTTTAAGAGATAAGTTTACCCCAGATGAGGGTAGCATTGCCTCATTACTCTTCATTTATGGGGCTGTTATGAAGGGACAACCAATATCCAAATACAAAGTGTATCCTCCCCTGCCTTAGCCGCTCTTCCCAAGAGGTGATGGTTCCTTATATGGACACCCTTAATAATTGGGCAGAGGTGAAGAAAGCGCTCATTGAGGAATTTATATCCAAGCAGAGTCTTCGCAGGAAAAACAGGCGTTTATGTGCTTAATTCTACTATTAGGGGAATCAGTGCCACCTTCATTAACCAGTTTTACAGCGCAGCCCAGCCTCTCCTGCTTGCTAAAATGCTACATTTGGATGACGCGATTGCTGCCATTCTGGCTGGATTAGCTTCTTACACTTCCTTAGCCTGATATATTGTCTCAGTGAAGCGTTCCCTATGGAATTTTCATGAAATAAAAAAGGCATTTTATACTTGGTTGATGATATCCATGAAGCTGCGCCTACCCAAGAAGTTGTACTGACCCCTCTGGTGCTGACTACCCTTCCAAAGCCAGTTCCTTTGGGGACTCCCCAAACTAGACTGCCCTCCTCCATTAGAGGTTGGCCAGAGGGCACCAAGGGTGACAAGGTCGGGCTCTCTCCTCAGCTGCACCCCAAGTCAGCCTTATAAAATCAGTTAAATTCTTTTCACACCCCACGCTCTCACTTAAAGGGTCCATTACTGCGGCTCCACCCTTATGTCACTCAGATCCATCCTCCAAAACAACAAGGGCCTCACCTCTGACCATGCGTCAAAAAAGTCCTTCTCCTCAGATGGCCCCAAAAGTTGGGAAGCTATGATGCTCCCTCCAAAAGCCAAAAGGGTAGATGAGCGCCAAAAGGCCCCCTGTGAGAAGAACAAGCTGATTTCTCAGCCTTCTCTTAGCAACTCTTTAGTGTGCATTTACATCACTCTGATGATGAGTCTGAAGGGGGTGGTGAAGACGCGTAATATTATTTCCTAGGAGCCCCAATGGAAGTTCATATACTGGATATGTTGAAGCCTGAAAAAGTCGATATGTTATGATACCCGGCGTACCTATCTTCAACAAGTGTTGAAATTTTAAGAGGCGATTGATACTGCTAGTGATGCTAACCTGTTTATTGCTATAGTGATCTGATCAACCCAGCATTTTCATACCTTCCAATCTATTAAAGATAGATACCCTGCAATCGCTCAAAGCCTTGCCTCCTATCTCCATTTGAAGGAGGTTCTTGATCTCCCCCTACTTTTGGTAGCACTATAACCAAGGTAGAGGTTGTCATCAGTAAGGTGCAAGTTATAGCCATCCCTGATTTGGGTGCCTCATTTAAATGTTGTTTCTTTAAAGCTCATCAATAAAATTAAGCTGGCGCCTGACCTGGACTATTTGCAAGAGTTTGGAACTGTGGGGCCCAACAACACGTGAGCTATTGGAGCCTACTCTTCTTTATTCAACGTATTGGGAAGCTCCTCATGTCCACCCCCGCTGTGGCCTTAGACAATAACGCATATGAACTGCTCATTGGCACTCAATTCATGATTGAGTATGACTGAATCAGCAACCTAAACAGGATTTTCAGCCTCCTATATTATAAAGTTTCCATAACCTTGCAAATAATGAACCTAAGAAGAAAAAATACACATGCTTAGTTGAGTACACTTCTTCCGCCCTCTCCTTACTTTATACCACGTCGGGCAGAAACACAAAAAAGCTTCCTGAAACCGTGGATGCTTCAGAGGGCCTTCCATTATATGCATCAGAGGAGGTAGTAGTCAAGGCGGGTGAACAAAAGGTGATAGACACCAAGATTACTGTGCAAATCCCACATCTGCTTACTGCACTTAAAAAGCATTGATGGGATAAGTCCTCTGAAACCTTGGGTGTTGCCAGGTATCCTAGACCCTGATTACCAGCGACCCATCACCCCCTGCTAAGGAATCCTACTAACAGGGACATGGTTGTAAAGAAGCATTAGGAGATTGGAAAAGCCCAGTTGATTCTAATTGAGGACATCTGACAAGTACATTATATTAGGTCTGTGCTATATCTGGGACTACTGACTGACCAATTGTTATGTGCTTTGCACAACGTTCAAATTTCCAATGATCTAACTCCCACCGAGCTTAAGAAAGTTCACACTCTATTGGAGTCCTATAGTGAAACTTCTCCAAGTCTGATAGACTGTTAACTTTTGTCAGATTTGGTTGATTCCGCCAAGCTGGTTGCACAGGATAAAACCCACTGAGCAACGGATGAGCAATATGATGATCACAGATCCTCAATAAATAAGAATAATGAAGTATTTAGATAAGGAGCTATTTCCCCAACAATACCAATTTATTTAATATATAAACTAACGGCTACTTCTGTTAACTCTTCCCTACTCTCTTAATTATTAACAAACCTCTTCCTTCTCATTCTCATGCTCAACTCTTAATCCCCAGTATTCCTAGTTGGTTTCAACTCTTCTGCTTAGTAATTCTCTATTTGCTACAATTTTAGAGATTTTGTTCTATCATTGAGGCTTTGGCAGAATTCCCTTGATTTGTTAAACTATTATTACTTTAATCAATTCAATCTACATCAATATAATCTACCGCTCAAATCTTGAGGCTCACCTTGACTCATAAATATGATCTGCTGGATATGTGATTTATCGTCCAGTCATATCAATTTATTCAACATTATCCCCCTTGACTGGACGATAAGCTCCTATTTCTTGTATGCCCAAAGGAACTTTAAATGTACTCAGTTGATAAATCAACCACACATGGGACCCTTAATAGGTATAAGTATCAACACCAGTTTTTAATTATCTCAAACGGTCCAATCCATATGCTGGCAGCTTGTTCCTTCTTCCAAACCCATGTTGGTCATGGAACAGGATAAGATCTCCTACCACAAACTGTGGGAGGCTGCTGCGTCTACATTGGTCAGCCTCCTGATCCCAAATCTTCTTATTTCAACTAGTGGAATATGCTTCAGTTTAGAGCTTAATCAGCGTGTCCATTAAATTAGTCAAATTGCACTGGGGCTCTACTCCACCGGTATCTAAACATAGGAATAAAGCAAGGCCAGCAAAGCTGGATGTCTTCCATAAAGTAATTGATATGGACTAATTCCCATTGACAGATGATAGCTATTATTTTATGTGAAGATGGCGGTGGATAGAATGGTACTCAAGTCAGTGGGCCAATCATATAAAAGCTTACAAAGAATGTTAATCAAGGTGCAGTTAACCCTTTTGACCATTCCATTGGATTCAGGGTGGTATGGGTCATTTAGGACCCCACGGATGGCCATCAACTCGTTCAACTTAGAAATTTTATGTGACATGAAATTTGTTTTGTTTTGTTGGAAATTTGGTTGACCACATTATCCATCTCGCTTGCTGATTAAAAATTGACAGTTGTTAAAGAAACTGATTGTTCAGCAATGGTTGCCAACTAAATTTTTAATCATAAATAATCAAAGGATATAATCTAATGGTTGATTTTCTCTCTCTCTCTCTCTCTCTCTCTCTCTCTCTCTCTCTCTCTCTCTCTCTCTCTCTCTCTCTCTCTCTCTCTCTCTCTCTCCGGTTAGTATTTCGTTGGGATCACCCCAACTAAATTATTAGCCATTAACTAATCAAAAGACCTAATCCAATGATGAGATCCAATTACTATTTACTTGGGGATCATACCCAACTAAATTAGTAGTTGAAATTCATTAAAGGACATAATCTGATAATTGTTTTGATTAATATTTCATTGGCCATCATGCCCAACTAATTTATTAGTCATAATTAATCAAAAAGACCTTATACAATGATGAGATCCGATTACTATTTTGTTGGGGATTATCCCCAACTAAATTAGTAGTTGAAATTCATTAAAAAATATAATCTGACAATTGTTTTGATTAATATTTTGTCAGGTATCACGCCCAACAATGTTAATTAGGTCATTCAATGAGGGCATGATTGCCAATAGTCAGATTGCTATATGAATCATTAAAGCAGAGCGCTGAATGATTAGGGTCATTTTAATGAAGCTACTGAAGCGTTTTAACACTTGTTTTGGCAGTAGCTAGTAGTAGTAATCAGATAACACGGCCCCCAAACTATCTGTGTATGGTTCCTAACACATAGGGATGGTTGCTGATCCATAAATGATTACACTGCTGGGGATTAATTAAGATGAAGACATTCACTACCATTAGAAGTTAATCCCAAGGGTTAGAAGTTTTGGGGACTAATCAGTTGATTTTCAGAGAATTATCTGAAAAGTTGTCCGCTTTCTGCCTATGAAAACCCCTAACATTTTCTAATAAAAAACAGAATTCAACTGCAATATAGTTTTATATTTACTTCTAAATTGAAGATTGAAGGAAAATTAAATCCTTAGTTGTTTTTCCAAATTACCATTACCAAAGTGTATTTTTCACCACTTATTTTGAAGACTCAACCTACTAGTTGTCACCAAACAACTAGTGTTTGTAGTTTTTCTCAACAACCAACCTGTGCAGTATACGTCCCAAAAGTTTACAGTTGTCCATGAGAATAAACTGTGGACACCCATGTCACTGTATGAAGCACTCCATAATGAACTTAGTGATGGTTACAACTCCTAAGTCCCTGATTGCTCTTGCTTCCACCCACATGGTCAAGTAATCTATGGCTACAAGTATATACTTGGAGTAATTCACACCCGTTGGCAGAGGGCCCACAAAATCAAGGGAAACAGTGTGCCATGAAAAACTAGGCTTAACCAGCTGATAGGTAGTTTTATTGTGAAAAGGTTTCTTCACTTGACACTGGTGACAACAAGCAACCATCTCAAGAACATCATAGTGCAAGATCTATCAATAGTAACGTGGTTGCAAAAACTCCAAAATCTTCTTCAACCCTCCATGACCTACCACCCTATGTGCATCCAAGATAATCGCCGGCCTAGAGGAAGGTTTCAGGAAGCTCAGCATCAATTCTCCATTTTTCTTAAAGAATTCCACATTGCGCAATTAGGTGTTGCAGCAAAGTCCATCTAGCACTTTGATCACCTGAGGCAACTCATCATGGTATTGCCCCATAATCATCTTCTAATATATTATGTCCTCCAAATCCGCCGTAATGGTGACCGTTGGTAATTGTAGGAGACAGTTTGAGATCTGGTGTTTCGCCCCTGGATGGTGTATGATCTCAAAGTCATACGCTTGGAGCTTCATGGCCCATCATGCAAGTCGTGCTTCAGGTTCCCACAGATTCTGCAGCCACCGCAAGGATGCATGATCTGTGACCACTTTGAATATAACCCCATGGAGGTAGACCCAGAACTGTTTATAATCATATAATACCACTAAGCACTCCTTATTGGTCACAGTGTTATTCCGTTCAGGACATGTTAAGCTTTGGCTACAATATGTGATGGGATGATCTACACCGTCATCATCTTTTTGTAATAATACCACCCCTACAGCGGAAAGAGACGTTTCCACTTGCACAATAAATTCCTTCTTGAAATTAGGGTATTGCAAAATGAGCGCTAGTCAATGTGGTTCATAAGACATCAAAAGCGTTTTGACAACGGTCAGTCCATTCAAAGGTAGCGTTTTTCTTTAATAACTCGAATAGTGGAGACCCAATACAGCTGAAGTAGGGTTTGAACCACTGACAGTAACTGACCATCCCCAAAAACACCTGGATATCCCGCTTATTACCTGGCCAAGTCATTTTACTTATAGCTTTTACCTTTACCAGCTGAGGACTAAGCCCTATTTTAGTCTACCACAAACATGAGATATTCTTATTACTCCTTAAAAAAGTGGCACTTTTGGGGCTTACTTTTGATGTTAGCTTCAGCAAGTCAGCGGAACACTTGTTCCAGGTGGTTGAGATGTTCCATGAATGTCCGCAAGAACACATTGATATTGTCAAGGTAAACTAGAATGCAAGACAGCTTCAGGTCACCTAAGATAGTGCCCATAGCCCGCTGGAACGTAGCCAGGGCGTTGTACAAACCCTGTGACATACATGTAGGATGGAAAATTCCCTTTAAAGTGATTATGGCACATTTCTCCTGTTCCATTGATGGCAACTTGATCTGACAGTACCCTGATATCAAGTCCATGGCAGAGAAGTAGTTAGCACCTCCCAGCTAATCTAAAGCGTCGTCAATCCGCAGAAGAGGATAGTAATTTTTCTTCATGACGTTATTAAGCTTTCTGTAGTCAATGACCACCCAATTAGTGCCATATTTCTTCTTAACAATTAGCACCCATGACGCCCAGGGACTCTTTGACAGCTCTAACATATCCTGTTTGATCAGTTTATCTATAAATTTGGATACAACTACTTCCGCTACCTTTGAGCGATGGATAGGCCATAAATGAATGGAAGTGTGATCTCAGTGTCTGACTGGTGCACAATTCTGTGGGCACACCCCAAATCGTGGTCTTCAGATGCAAAAATTCTTCAGTAATTTCCAAACAGATCCATCACCCTGTCCTTCTGGTCCTCTGATAGGCTGGTTAGATCCTCACGCAGAACCACAGTCATTATGCTGATTGAGGTTTTTACAGGTAGCCTGAGGCCCTCCCTAGAACCAAAGTGATATATATGGTGGACCTCATCAATAGGAATCAGATGCAGATAAGCCACCACTTGGTGCCTTTGAACCTTCATAGACTCCTTCTGCAGAATCTCTAGCAAAAGACTCACTTCCCACTGCCCTGGTAACTGAAGCCCAGAAGCCACATGGGATTTCTAGCCATAATTGCTGGTATGGTCCATAATTTCTTGTATAGCCCTTCAGGGATGTCTTTTTCAAGCTCCATCTTTATTATGACTTGATGACCAGAAGGTATGCTTAAAGCACTCACAGCCCATAGTGGAATACCATTATACTTGTAAGTCTGGTTAGGAAGAGCTTGAGTCCTCCGCTTCATCCGCTGATAAAGAACAGGAATCACACTGTTTCTATACGTGAGATTGATTTGCCTGGAGCGGATTGAGTCCTTTAAGACTCTGGTGGAGGTAAAATAGATGGGGATCCGTTGTCCCAGATTATGAAATGTTCCCTCCGCCATGTCAATCACCACACCAAATTGCCACTTGAACATGGCCAATCAACATGTCATAGATATTATTAGGCAGAACCACCACCGGAGCAGATGCACTAACCAAACCAAACCTCAGAGGCAACGCGCTGTAAGCACCCTCTGACACAGTGCTATGTGCCCCTGCGGTCCCATACACTACTTGGTGTTCCACATCAGGCTTCAGCGAGATCTTAGCCACAAGTTGGTGGATACTATATTGATGGGAGCTCCAGTACCTATAATCGCTCAAATTTTTGTATTCTGAACAAAAATATCACAGTATGTACACTCCAAATGAGAGGAACCATAGGTGTTTATTACATGAACATCTAAGGGCTTTTTGATATTGAGAAAAGTGACAGTACCGGCGCCCACATGAGGATACTCCTTGGCAATTTTCTCTACTAGGATTGCCATGTTCAACCCCTCTAAGGTTGCAACATTTGTTGAGGGTCTGACTTTGACTGTACCATTCCGCTCAAGGATTTGCCAGGCGTACAGTTTTTGTGCATAAAACGGAACTCTGAGTCTACATTATTTGGTCTCTCCCTCAGATTTAGGCCAATATATTGTAGGGGACTTGTTGATATAATAAATCATCGGGGAAAGCACTGGGACCAACACAAAGCAATTTGGAGGAATTATAAGGGACAAATAAATTTTGATTAGTGGAAAGAGCGTCCCTTCTCTACTCTGCTCGACCTTTTACCTGTTCAATTAGGGCAGCCAGTACTGCATGAACATTCAGTCTTCCCAGACAGATAGCCACATAATGGCCTCTTTGGATGCATGAGAAACAAGCATTCATAAACGGCCCTTGTCTCTGTATCCCACCCTAAAAGTCTGGGTCAAAAATTAAATGATGGATTGTAATTTGGCTGAGGATGAGCTGGTTGAGCTTAATGGGACAGAAAGGACGCGCCAATGCATTAAGTGGATGAGTATTACCTAACGAATTTTAGCCATTTTGTTGTTGTCCATTTCCTGATGGTGATTTTGTAGCAGTTGCAGGGGCTTTCTGTTCCACATTGGGAGCACTGAAAAGGACAGATAAACGGCTTAAATGACTGACACACTTTAATAGCTCCGTGTCATCATGAAGAATGTAAGTTATAGCATTATACAGTTCTTAATATGGCTTGACAGCCACTGCCATCGCTATGCCCACCTTCTCATTAGTCAAAATATTTTCTCACACCAACACATGAGCCTCAGCTGTGATCTTTTTTAAACTCCACCAAGAACTCATACTTTTTGAATTTCTTTTTGTCAAAAACTCTGACTTGCGCTGATTCATTTTCGCCACACCCCCAAACAGGTGGATCATGGTCTCCTTCACCTCTTGATACGTTATGGTACTACTCTTAAGGTAACATGCGACCTAGTCAGCGCTCTCTATGTCCAAAGTGGATAACAACAGTTAGCTTTCTACCGATCAGATGCCCCTTCCACTGTGAATTTAAACCACTTAAAAAATCTGGGTATGTTTCTATCACAGTTAAATAGGGGAAGCTTATCAATGCAGACCCCTTCCTCTCCAGCACTACTATTCCATTTATGCTCTGCACAGGATAGCCGCTCTATAGTTTTGTCTAAGAGGTCAGAAAGTTGGTTGGTTTGGCAGTCAACCAGATGCAGTTGGTGGAAGGCCTTGTCAAGCTGATCCGTTATACCCTTATTCTCTTGGAAAAGCATTTTTTTGAGCCTGGAGTAGTGTATCCAAGGAAATTTTTAGTTCCAAGTATTGAGATAACTCAATAAACTGGGGTAGTACCCCATCAAGGGGAACCAGTTGCACCATTGCTTGGCGTTTATGAAATTTTTCTAAAAAGTTGATCAATGGGCCCCCTGCAGTGAGCACCACTGTTATCTTTTGGCGGGTTTGGTTGATTCCACTAAGCTGGCTGCACAGGCTAAAACCCACTGAGCAACAGACGAGCAATAAGAAGATTGCTGATCCTTGATAGATAATAATAATAAAGTATTTAGATAAGGAGCTTTTGCCCCAACAATACCAATTTAATTAATATTAACTAATGGCTACTTCCGTTAACCCTCCCTAATCTCTTACTTCTTAAAGACCTCTTACTTCTCGTTCTCACGCTCAACTCTTTATCCTCAGTATTCCTAGTCAGTTTCTACCCTTCTGCTTAGTAATTTTCTATTCGCTACAATTTTAGGGGTTTCATTATAACAATAAGCTACAGCGGAATTCCCTTAATTTGCTGAACTATTATTACTTTGATCAATTTGCTTCACATCAACATAATCTACCGCTCAGTCTCAAGGCTCACCTCAACTCATAAATACAATTCGCTATATGCAACTTATCATTCAGTCATATCAATTTCTCAACACTGACTATGGGCATATGAAGGACTGGAGGCACACCATTGATGTTGGTGATGCAAGCACTATTGGAAAATCAAAAGTTGAGGAGCTTGAAATGAGGACGGAGCTTAAACAGCTACTGGATTTGGGGCTGCTGATGACTTCCAAAGCCCTTGGTCATCTCCTTTATTGATTATAAAAAAGAATGGTGGTAATTGGGTAGTTATGAACTACCACAAACTGAACAACCTCATCAAGAAGGATAGTTACCCTATCCATAAATTGATGACGCTTTGGCCCAACTCTCTGGATCTAAGGTGTTTCCTCTATGGACTTGAATAGTGGATACTGGCAGATGGACCTTATCCCCAAGACCAGGAGAAATGTGTTCTTATCTGTAGCAAAGACCTATTTCAACCCACTTGGCTACCCCAGGGGTTGCGCAATGCGCCTGCAATGTTTCAGCGAGCCATGGACCACATACTGCAGGATCTTAAGAAAGTTGTGTAATCGTCTATCTCAATGATATAACTTTCTTCTCTTGAACATTAAACAATCATCTCTCACACTTAAAGGAAGTCTTCCAAAGCCTTTGGGTCTCTCAAATTAAGATGAAGCCCTCTAAATGTAATTTCTTTCAGAAGAAGTTAAATTTACTGGGCCATGCAATCTCCCAAGATGGGATTCATCATCTCCATGATAAGGTTGAGGCGATATTCAAGATGCCTGCGCCCAAAACCCTTATAATATCCAGGTATTCTTGGGCATGATGGGATATTACCATCAATTCATTTCAAATTCGCCCAGCTCATTGAGCCCCATGTACGCCTCTTAGCTAAGAGCATTCCTTTCCATCGGGGAGCAGAACAAAAGACTGCATTTGAAATGCTAAAAAAGTTTCTGCAGCGACGATCAATCTCATGCTACCCCAACTATGGTAAACCCTTCATGATATTTACCAATGCCTCTGACTATGTTGTTGGAGTTATCTTGGCTCAATTGGATGAGCATGGGGTTGATCATTCTGTTTTGTACTTCAGCAAGATGATTCACAAGGCGGATCACAACTATAGCGTCACTGAGAAGGAATGCCTTGCCATATTGCTTGCTGTCAAATACTACCGCTGTTGAATATTTGGGCTTTGCCTGATGGCTGGTTCGTTGTTTGGTGGAAACTGCAGCTTTGAGCATCTATTGTGTGAGAACAATAGACAGGATGGTGCTTTAAATTTATGATATAGCCTTTTGGTAATACTTCAATTGTATACCCAGTCATTTCACTTGGACGATGGCATGCTTCCCTGATCCTACTGATCCCAAATGAAAATTGACTTTAATATAAAATAAAGTGATAACGCAAAAAGTTTATAAGATAAAATTATAAGCTTTATCCATAAGTTAAAGAATGTCTTTATTAGTGTAAATGTAAGGGTTATTTATAGGGTTCAATGTTAACCACATCTTACCCATGACGCCTTACTTTCAGTGGCCCTTGGCCACATAAAAAGTTTGTAAGGACGTTTACAAATACTTCGACTCAGGGCATCATGCTCAGCCTCAGAGTTGGAGTAAACACCATCATCATCCTTGATATGGCATTTCATCATATCTTCAAAATAGCTGAACCGATTTACTTTCACATGTAATTGGCAGCACATACCAAGGTGATTCATATCACTAATTAGTAATTAACTTGGTCAAAAACTTGATAAACATTAAAAACTAATTTTGACATAGACCAACAAAGCCCACATGCTTGAGTCATTAAATCAAAACTTAAATTTAAGTTTGACTTAACCAACAAAGCCCTCGAGCCCATGTCATCATAGTTAAATATAATTAAGTGAAATCGCTAGGCTGCAAGTCCCAAGTTCAGATACTTAGGATACACCTGAACCATAATTGTTGATATCAAATATCTGACGATTAGGTACAGTCAATTCCTCAACAACCGCCCTTTCTTATATGGGATCCCATTTAAAAAGGTTACTGACCACGCCTCTTTGAAGTGGTTGTAAAATATGAAAGATCCCACTAGCAGTTGGCACGTTGGGATTTGAAGATCCAGCACTATAATATGACCATTGAGCACTGATCTGGGATGCATCACATGAATGTCAATGAGTTGACTCAGATTCCAGTCCTTCACTTAGACAATAGTGAAGTTAAGAGGCTACATGACCTCCTAATGACCCCTGGCGCTTAAGAAGATGAGGATATATCCGTTCAGAAGATGCTATCTTGACTCTCGCAACAATAAGGTGGATAATGGGAAGATATAAAAAAAGTAGGGGTGAAATGGTTGCCCTACCTTTGACCATCAGAGCGAGTATCTGTCATTGTGGAATCTCAAGCTATCCTTATAAGTCCTGGGGAACGTCCTCTGGCCGTTGATCAGGCCATTTTCCCATTCCTAAATAAGAAGACACCAAAGAGGATGGCGGTTTTCCTCATTACTCAGGGCGATCTTGCTCACATAGTAGACGAGTGCTGGGTAACTACTCCTCCACTTCAGATCCCACACCCAGTAACACTCACCTTGGCAGAACTGTTATGGGGAATCAGCGAAATCTACGCCAAGATTATCAATTTATAATCGATCAGATCTAATTTGAGTGGCAATCTGGCCAATGCTCAGATCTCAAATTGTCAGAAAGGCATGAAGACTGAGCTATCAGCTGAAACGCCCGATGGTTCCAATTTGATTAGTATGTTGATCAAACAAATCACCTCCCTACCAAAGTCATTGAGGATCATCCTCAATGAGCAGGCTATAGCATCAGATGCCATTGATGAGGGTTCAAAATCCTCTGTTGACAATTTGGGTGTTGCAGCCAATGTGATGCCACTGACCTAATGAACAGCCCAGAGACTGAGCGCAGGTGGGTTGGGCATCCTGAACCCATTCCCAACCAAATGGACCCACCCTTATGTGAGGTGGCCTTGGGGGATTACCATTGCTTGTCAGGACAAATGCCATCATGTCAACCATTGGAAAACATAGCTGAGCCTTGGTTTGGACATTTGAGGTCAATTGACAGCGACTCGGCCTACCACCAAATTTTTTGATGTCAGTTCTCAAGGAACAAACCCATTCATTCCCAATTAATTTACCGGTTAGGTCGAAATTGAGGGTCCTGATCCCAGCTTGTCACTACCCCAATTGACCACTATTTAATCAGTTGCATAGCACTGAAAAAATTGTTGGTCAATTTTCTTCTTTTTCCCTTCATTAAAAATTCTTGCCAAAAAACCAAACCAATTTTATTGTATTACCTCTTCTGACCACATCCCTGATGGCGTTTCCCTGGTGGCCCATTAATCTGCATACCAGATGGGCTCTACCAGTACTTATGGTCACTATGGCTCCCTCCGTCATCAATTGGATTCAGTGAGTCCAATATTTTTGGCTCTATAACCCCATTATCATAAACTTCTGGCAACAGTACATGGGGATCTTGTGGCCGTATGTCTGCCAATTGCAAGAGAGAATCCATCTCCTTGTCTCCCCAGTTGAAATGACCCAATATGCCAATGAACTTATTGAAACTATCTCTGTGATCCCACCCCTGCAGCAAGGCCCCCTGGGTCAGGAGTGGGCTCATTGTGGTTCATTGCCAGAATCATTCTCACTGTTGTGTTATGCCAACAATTTGTCATTTCCCAATGCCCCGCTCCATATAATGTCATTCAATCGGCAATGCCTCTGGCATTCTGGCTTGCTTTATGGGTGCTTATGCATCCCAACTGGCAGGCCAGTCTAAACTTTTTCTGCTGTTTCAATGACATAATCGACCAACCATTATTTCCAGCCACTTTCTCCTTGTTCTTCAAACTGGGCGCTGCAGTGGTTACCCATTAACAAATGAATGTGCAATCAGTAGCTTGCTGTTTGTTGGTTGTTTGGTCACTTTCTGATTTTTGGGAGAAAAATCCACTATACCTTGGGAAATCTTCTTCAGTCCACCCAAGCTGCGCAGATGGTGGCTTCTCCTCCTTCCACTAGCCCAGAAGGAAGCTCGAGTATCCCTTCCCAGGAGATCACCAATCAAGTTCTTGATGCACTCGCCAAGGTGCAAATGCATACAGATATCGCGCTTAACAACGCTTCCACGTTATCTCATGCCCAACAAGGGCTTGCGTTGTTAGACGCTGTGGATGGGGATGCCCGCCATTGGGTTAGAGGTCTTTTGCGCTCTTCCTCACAAGCAGGAGACCCCACCCCACTGATGGCTGTTGTGTCAGCTGCCCTGAAACCCCCTGTGTCACAATCGGACCACCTATTCAGACTGATTCTATGCCATAGCCGAGGCTCCTAGCCTGGGTTCTTTGATCTCTACCTTCCGTGAACTGGCCCCCACATTGGGTCTCTCTATCAATGTGCTTCAGGCAGTCTTTAGATCAGGCTTGGACTCGGGCTCCACTCATCATGAGGTCTGGTCCACCGCCCAAGGATCAGTAGATCAAATATGTGCCACAGAGACCTCCATTAATGCCTTCCCCCGCCATGCAACCTAATATCAAAAGGGGAACTTTATGATTGGGTTACCCAAAGTAGACGCAGATGATGCACCTTCCTCTGAACTGGTGGTAGATCTGGGTGCCAATTCTGTTGTAACCCCTGTGTCTGAGTTGGCCGATGCAGAATCACCTATAAATGAATCTGTTATGGCCCAGATGGAGGAAGTCACTTCCCCCGCCCTTGTACTCCCAATCTTTGCTCCGGTGAAAGCCCTCGACCTTACCCCCAATATGCCAGTTATTTCTTCAGTTGCAAAAGAGTCAGTAAAATCTTCCAATAAACAAAACTTCGCTTATTTCCTATTGCCTATGAAGATTAGTGTCAGCTCACAAAACATTTCCTTTGAGGCCCTGATGAATACTGGAGCTGCAGGGAACTTCATGAGTGCTGAGCTGGCTCAACAATTGGAACTGGGAATGGATGCAGATCCCTCAGTGATGGTGGTCTCATCTGCTTCTCAGACCTCATATGTCGTTCAAACTGGTACCTTTTTCAATCCACCAGTTCAGCTTTTGCAATCAATTTTTGGCCATGCTGAACCTGGTGTTTCTGGTGATTTTAGGTGTGGGGTGGAGGTGCTGACAACATGTTAAGATTCACTTGGAGTCTAATATGTTGTCATTTGCTAATGATCATCTGGAGGGAGAATTTCCCTTGATTGACACCCTTAAGAAGACACAAGGAACCAGTTCTATTACTTCCCTAGTCACTTCTGTGGGCATTCCAGCCAATTTTCCCAAGAGCTTAATGCACTATTGGAGAATCTTCAACTTGGAAAAGGTGGATCGCCTGCCCCCACACACTAGGTTTGATTGTGGGTTTTGAACAACCGTGGAGTTGGTGAACATCAACTGCCTGTTGTATCCCCATACAGCGGAGGAAGAAGTTGCACTCAATACCTGGTTGGACAATATGCTGAAAAAAGGGTGGTTGTTCAAGGAGACCTCACCTGTCACCTCCCCCATCATCTTCACCAGAAAGGCAGATGGTTCTCTTTGTCCTGCATAGATTATGGCCATTTAAACAAAATAACGGTTTCTGATCCCTACCCCCTGCCTCTGGAGCAGATTATCAGCCAGGCAATCACCAAATCCCATGTGTTCTCTAAGCTGGATCTGGTGAACGCTTTCAACAAAATTTGGGTAATGAAAGGGCAGGAATGGTTAACAGCGATCTGGATGAAGCGCGGCATTTTCCAATTCCATGTAATGCCCTTTGGGCTGAAAAATGCTCCCGCTACATTTCAATATATGATCAAAAATGTACTGGGTGACCTCCAGTTTACCTGTGCAGTTGCATACATTGATGATATCCTGGTTCACTCCCTGACTCCCAAACAACATGCTACTGACTTGGAAGCAGTGGTGGCCGCCTTGCATAAGGCAGGCTTGTTTGTCAAGCCTTCCAAGTGTGAGTTTTATAAGGAGGAGGTTACCTTCCTCAGGAACCTCATCCTCAAGGATGGTTATGCAATCCCTCCCAACAAGTTAGATGCAATCTGAGAATGGCCAACCCCAACTATGCAAAAACAACTTCAGAGTTTCTTGGGAACCATCATTTTCCTAAAAAATTTTCCCCGGCACTTTCCCAGCTGGCCGCACTGCTCCACCCCCTTACAGGGAAAAATGTACCATTTTGCTGGATGCCCAAATGCCAGCAGGCGTTCAAATCAATCAAAGAGGTGTTCATGTCTCCACCCATTTTGAAGCATGCCAATCCCACTAAGCCATATATTGTTGCATGTGATGCCTCATCAGTAGCAGTGGGAGCAGTGTTGCTTCAGGAGCATGATGGTTTAGAACACCTGGTTGCTTACTTTTCCCAGAAGTTCACAGCAATGAGCAGTCTTGGGCCATATATGACAAAGAATTGGCTGCTGTTGCATGGGCATTAACTCATTGGCGGTATCTGTTGCAGGGTGCTCAACATGAATTGATGGTCTGCACGGATCACCAGGCTCTTTTATATTTTTGTAAACCCCAAAAATTGGCACATTGGCAAGCCCAAACCTATTGGGACCTGTGCAGTTTTAACTTTAAATACAAATTTGTAAAAGGTGCACTCAATGTACTTCCTGATTTTCTAAGTCGCAGCCCCACCCACTGTTCCTCAGACCTGGAGGAATTGGACCTCATTACCATGATTCCTGCCACCCAAATTCTGTCAATCAGTTCCCCCCATCATCTCATTCATCACTTTGGCTCCCAACGCCCCACTAGTGGCCCAGGTTTTAGCCAGTCAAATGGCTTGCCCTGAGGGCGTAGAGTTGGTCGAGCAGTTGGCTCACCCAAGTCACAAACATTCTCTATACTCCTTAGAGGAGGGACTCATTTACTTTTGATCTCACATCTGGGTTCCCCCTCCTTCCAATTGGAGGTATTCCGTGCACATCATGATCCCCCCATGGTCAGACATCCTGGCAACAAAAAATGCATCAATTTGATCAAGAGGACCTTCAATTGGGCAGGTCTGATGAAAGAGGTTCTGGCCTGGATCGCCAATTGTGTTATTTGCGCCAGGTCTAAGTCAGATCGCTCTGGTAAAAATGGCCTCCTGCATCCCTTACAGCAGGTGGAGGGGCCATGGACATCAGTGTCCATGGACTTTATCATCAAACTCCCCTGTTCTAATGGGTTCACAGTGGTGATGGTAGTGGTGGATCACTTCACAAAATTTTCCCTTTTTATACCTTGTACTTCCACAATTACATCAGAAGAAACTGCCCGCCTTTTTGTACGCCATGTGTTTTTGATGTTTGGTCTCCCCCAGGAGATCATCAGTGACCATGGTTCCCAGTTCACCGCGCAGTTTTGGAGTGAACTTCTATCAATTCTGAAAATATCCCCCTGTCACTCCACAGCATATCATCCCCAGTCTGATGGACAAACTGAGCAGGTAAATCAAGTCCTTGAACAGTACCTGCATTGCTATGCTGCAGCCGCGCAGGATACTTGGGCAAATGACCTTCCTCTCACCCAATTCACTTACAATAATGGGACCCATGCGTCCACAGGGTTTTCCCCTACAAAGCAACGCTGGGTTACAATCCTTCATTTTTGGTCAGGCCATGCTTGCATCCTGAGGTTCAAGCTGCCGCGGATCACGCTGCCCATATCAGATCAACTCAAGCCTTAGTGCGGGAACACCTCACTAAAGCCATAGATGACTACAAGCGGTTCGCGGATTGTAAGCGCCTTCTGGGTCACAATTTTATGGTGGGCTCCTACATCATGCTCAATACCCATCACTTAAAAATTCAAGCCCCTTCCCATAAATTCGCTAGTAAACGCTCAGGTCCCCATTTGGTGGAGGAGGTACTGGGGAATGGGGCGTTCCAACTGAAGCTCCCTGCGCATTGGAAGCAGCATCCTGTTTTCCATGTTTCCCAGCTGTCACCCTTCAAGGGTGCAATTCCCACAGAACTGGAACCAATCATCATTGATAATGGGGAAGAGGCTGAGGTAGAGGCTATCCTGGCATCCCAGAAATCCTGACGTTCTGTACAATATCTTGTGGCCTGGAAAGGGTATCCAGCCTATGAAAACAGTTGGGTCAAGGCGCGCGATTGCGCTAATTGCATGGCCCTGGTTGAAGCGTTCCACACATCCCACCCAATGCTCCCCACCCCCCCCAAAAAAAAGCGACAATTATGGCGATCAAGTTACCCAAGGCGCACAAGAATGTGGCTCTTGTGCAGTTTCCCAGTGGTGGGGCCCTTCCTTTGGAAAAAGGAAAGGTAATGTAAGTCCTGGGGAATGTCCTCTGGCCATTGATTGGGCCATTTTCCCATTCCCAAGTAAGAAGACACTGAAGAGGATGGCGGTACCCCTCATTACTCAGGGCGATCTCACTCACATAGTAGACAAGCGCTGGGTAACAGCTCTTCCACTTTGGATCCCACCCCCAGTACCCACACTCACCTCAGCAGAACTGTTACGGGGAATCAGCAAAATCTGCACCAAGATTGTCAAATTGAAATTGATCAAATCTAATTCAAGTGGTAATCTGGCCAATGCTCAGATCTCAAATGGCTGGAAAGGCATGAAGACTGAGTTATCAGCCAGAACGCCTGACAGTTCCAATTCAATTAATATGTCAATCAAACAAATCACCTCCCTACCAAAGTCATTGGGGATCATCCTTGATGGGCAGGCTATAGCATCAGGATGCCATTAATGAGGGTTCAAAATCCTCTGTTGACAATTCAGGCATTGCGGCTGATGTGATGCCACTGACCAAATGAATGGCCCAGCGACTGAGCGCGGGCGGGTTGGGCGTCCCAAACCCATTCCCAACCAAATGGACCCGCCCCTATGTGGGGTGGCCTTGGGGATTCCTGTCACTCATTGGCCAAACGCCATCACACCAACCATCAGAAACATAGCTGAGCCTCAGTTCGGATGTTTGAGGTCAAACTGACAGTGACTCGGCCTGCCACCAAATTTTTTGATGTTGGTTCTCAAGGAACAAACCCATCCATTCCTGAATAATTCGCCAGTTAGGTCGAAATTGAGGGTCCTGATCCCAGCTTGTCACTACCCCAATTGACCACTATTTAATCAGTTGCATAGCACTGAGAAAATTGTTGGTCAATTTTCTTCCTTTTCCCTTCAATAAAAATTTTGCCAAAAAAACAAACCAATTTTATTGTATTACTCCTTCTGACCGCATCCCTGATGGCCTTTCCCTGGTGGCTAATCAGTCCATATACCAGATGGGCTCTACCAGTACTTATGGTCACTATGGCCCCCTCCGTTGTCAATTAGATTCAGCAAGTCCAATATTTTTGGCTCTATAACCCCGTTATCATGAACTTCTGGCAACAGTACATGGGGATCTTGTGGCCATATGTCCACCAATTGCAAGAGAGAATCTGTCTCCTTGCCTCCCCAGTTGAAATGACCCAATATGCTGATGAACTTATTGAAACTATCTCTGTGATCCCACCCCCTGCAACAAGGCCCCCTGGGTTGGGAGTGGGCTCATTGTGGTTCATCATTGGGATCATTCTCACTGTTGTGTTACACCAACAATTTGTCATTTCCCAATGCCCAGCTCCATATAATGTCATTCAATTGGCAATGCCTCTGGCATTCTGGCTTGCTTTTTGGGTGCTTATGCATCCCAACTGGCAGGCCAGTCTAAACTTCTTCTGCCGTTTCCATGACAAGGGCATAGAGGAGTGTGGAAAACCTATGAGTGGGTGAAAGAACACTACTACTGGGAGGGAGACATGAAGACCATAAGTGATGTCCTGAATGCTTATCTGACATGTAAAAAGCAATCCAGCTTAAACCAGGTATCAATATCAACTAGTAAACCTCAACAGCCCTTACACACAATAAGCCTAGATGTGGTTGGCCCTCTACCCCAAACTGCGGGTGGAAATCGATATATATTGGTAGGAATTGATCACTTTACCAAATGGGTTGAAGCTGTGGCTCTCCCTGCTCAAATGTTCAAGGTCACAGCCACTTTACTTCATCAGAACCTTTTTGCTTAACATGGTTGCCCCAGGTCCTTCTCTGTGACAATGGGAAAAACTTCACCTCCAGAGTGGTCAAGATTTTAGCCACCTCTATGGGAACCCAGCAACTTTTTTGGTCTCATACAACCCTTCTACCAGTGGGTATATTTTGAAAGAGCTATTAGAACATTGGTCTCTATCTTAAGGAAGATGGTTACTTTAGACCCTCTTCACTGGGATCTATATCTGCCTAGTGCCTTCATGGCTTACCATATCAGTTACCACCGAATCCTCAATATGTCTCCTTTCCATGTTCTGTATGGATGGGAACCTGGGGTGCCATCATAATTAGCAAAGATATTCTCACTGATAGGACAAACCCTAAGAAAGCCATGAAGCAGTTGGCTCTTCGCATCATTCAGTTACAATTAGAGGCTATTACTAATTTGACCAAAACTGTTACAAAGGAGGGTCAAGACGCTAATGAGCTCCAGCCTCCTCTTCCTTCCTTCCTTCCTTCCTTCCTTCCAAGTATCTGATTTGGTGCTGTACTACCACAATCATATTACTACTAGAAGTGAGAAGCTCAGGTATATTTGGGAAGGACCTTTTGTAGTAACTTACAAGAGAGGGGATAATTACTCCATAAAATCCCTTGCTACTGGAGTTACCGTTAATTGAGTCCATGGTTAGTTCTTGCTTCTTTATACTTTTCTAACACTCATGAAGGGGGTGATGTCAGACAATTAAAAGTCTGATACTGCAATAAGAGTGTTTTGAGTTCTAATTTAGATAACATCAGCCAAAAACCCTGTTCAAATATGGTGGAACCCCACAAGTTGGGGTAATACTATTGCCCCACTCCTTGGCTGAATCGCCCTATGGCTAGTAGTAGGGTTACACCAAACCTGCGGCAAAATTTGGGGAAGTTGTTTTGAGGGTCCTCTCCATCCCCTTTCTGACTTAGTTCAAACACCTATGCTGCGAACACCCCTTTTTATAGTCATGGAGGGGGTTCAACCAGGTGAAAATATTTTCCAGCCCAATAATTGGGTCAAATGTAAAATCACTGCCTCACAGATATATTTTACCTGCTACTGACCCTTAATCAGCCATTCTGTTTAAGTAAAGTGAGTCTCAAGAGCTCCAATAGGAATTTATTTGAGGCACGCTGACCAGGGGATAGACATTACCAATACTTAATAAGAAAAAGAACCAAATAAAAGAATGAATTGGATCAAAAAAATCAAAAACCAAAAAACTAAAACAAAACCTCCAACCAGGGGGAGTGGAATATTGCTAACCCACCATGGCAGAGGGTGAGGGGGTTTCGTTCAGTTCTTCTACAGACTTTTTCTGCTGGGCAGCATCGTGGAAGTTGTAGAAAAAGACAAAAGTGGAGAGCCAGGACGTTGGGGCATCAGCGTGGTGGGGGTGGATGTAGACAAAATATTGGTTACCTTCCTCAATATCAGATTGGAATACAGCTTCAACTAATTCCGCAATGTAATGTTCAGCTTGAATGTGGGCTTTGGGAAGTTGGGAAAAATTTGGATATACTTTGGCATGTGATTTTAGCAGATGGATCAAAATCTGATAGTTTTACCGTATGTATGACAGTGGCTTCAGCTTCATTAAGCAAATTGTTAATTCGCCTCATGCTGCTTTGGGGAAATCAGGGGGAAGGTGCGTGTGGTCAGCCCTTCATAAAATTGATAAACAGATTGGGCCACCGCTTTGCATAGGTTTGGACAATGGGGTGAGGCCATTGCTGCTAAGGCGAGCTGGTAGTCACTTTGGTAGTGATGGCATTGGGTTTAGGAGAGAATTGCTTAGGGGATGGGGATTTGTAAAAATATTAATTGTAAAATTTGGCAAAAACATAATCAAGATGGCCGAGAGTTTCACCAGATTCCTCATTAGTGACAACATTACCTGATTCATCAATCTCAGCCAATAAGTTCCATGGATTTGGTTCACAAAAATAGTGGATGGAGAGTTTGGATGGGTATGGGTCAAATGGGCTGCTTGGGTGCAAATGATGGTACAGGCTTGGCTCTGATTGGCGTTGGTGAAATTGGGTGGGTTAATGTGGGTGGGTTTGGTGGAGGCTGATTTCCCACTATGGCCCATTGGAATGAGAACGTTGAGTTGGAGGGGTCAACAAAACGCCCCTTTCAAAATCCACCAAATATGGCTCAGAGGCCACACCAGAGGAAGTAGATTGGGGGCAGGATTTTTTGGAATGGTCAAGTCCAAAACAGAGGGGACAAATTTGGCAACCACTATCCACCTGGACCCAAAAGAAATGCTCAGGTGCCGCTGCAATATGAGTATGGGGGGATTTGTTAGCTATTGCAGGGTGGTGTGGGACTATGGTAACAGTGGCGCGCGGGGCAGCAAGGCGCTCTGCACCAGATGGAACGGCGAAGACAAGGTTGGGCTGCGTTTCATAAGCCAGAAGCCCCGCCATCAACAGATCATATAATATCTGGGGTGGGAGGTGAGATGGGAGGGATACAAAGGACATCACCAATGTGGTTTCTGAAGGAAGGCGAGTTTGGGTGGTAGGAATGTGAGTATTTTTGTAAACTAAGGGAATAGAAGCCACTGTTGCAGCATCTTCCTATGTCTGGAAGCCAATATCAAAATAGCCCTTAATGGGCGGAAATTGATAAAGCCAGACAGTGAAAACGCAGTAGTGGCTACTTTGATAATTGTCTTGCTGGCATATGGGAACAAACGCCCATAGTTAAAAGTAGTAAGATTGGATATTGGAACAAGGAAGGGCGATGGATGGGGGTGAGAAGGGTGGATGCGTGCCAGGTGGAGCGCTAAGTCCTGTGGGGGGACAAAACATCTGGAAGAGGATGGCAGGCTATTTGACCCCATGTGAATGCATTTGCCCGCAGGGTGGAAAACGCTAGGCAGCGGAGCACCAATACCCCACATTGTAGCAGCAGGCGGTGGATCCATGGACATTTTTTGGAAAATTGGCATGGCCAGACAGCGTTGGAAAATTAAACGCTTTTTTCTTTTAAAATTCGCTCAAAGTGAGATTGAACGGAAAGAAAAGTTCAAGAGCTCCAATAGGCTGATACTTAATATTCCCTAGTTTTGGATATTCCTAGCATAATCTGAATTTTGTGCCTCACTCACTCAATCTTCAATATGTTTAAATACTAAGCATCAAGATTTCAAGAGAGTTCACTTCTTACCACCCAATTATTAATAGTTAAAAACTTATAAAACTAAATCTTTAGTTTAATTATAGTTTTATTATTTTGAATATAAGTAGTCTAAAAAATCCCCTAAAAATATTTAATTCAGCAGTAAGAGTGATACTTATCCTGCAAATTTATTTTAAAATCCAGGGCTGAAAAGTACTGGCAAGCACCCAAATTCCCTGGATTCTAACATGTTGTTACTAGTAAACTGAATGTATCTCTCCCCATTAGCATGATCTAGGAATCCTTTTCTGATTTATCTGCACAATAGATATACTCTTAATTTGACAAATATTGCTCCAATTTACTCAGTAAACACCTTATTACAATACTCTGAGTGTACCTATGAGGATATTGTGGTCAACTGAGTGAGAGTATGGGCGATAATCAACAGTGGAGCACCCACAACATTATTTTGACCAACTTGGTGAACTAAATAAAGAATTCGCCGGATCTAGAGCACTAGATAATATATATGAGACTGACAGACCATATATTGCAATATCATGTGGAGCCTACAGTATGCTAATACTTTGGTTAGGATTGCTTATGGTATCAGCTCCTTCCATAGTGTTAGCTAATCAGAGTTATGACATATTTATTTGGGATGAAATTTCTGAGAAAGTATGGTGTAAAATGTGATATTGAGGAGAAACCCTGACAATTTTAGGGCAAAACCTGCCCTTGGTATTTTAGCCAAAAGGATAACTGCCACTGAAAAAAGAAGAGCAGTTTTGTAGACTTGATTTACAATGTTGGCATCATTCCCATCCAGTACAAGTTGGTTGGATAAAACAGAGGGAAATGCCAAAGGAGATCCTGGAAAATTGTGGGATACCCTTGAGGATGAAAACAACAGAATTCAATCCTTTGGGAATGCAAATAATTATTAACACAGGGTTAGTGCTCAAAAACTGGCGCAATTATATAGTGAAGTCATCAGCACAGGGAATATATTGAGGATTGTGCCATGGGTAGTGCCAGGGATTATAATACCAGGACAAGGATAAATAAGTGTGCTATCAGCTAGTTTTGTTGATAGACTGATAAAGATAGAGAAGAATTAAGTTATTGCATTTCTGCATTTAATCTTGATGGCGGAAATCAGTAAATTCCATGATTTCAAGAACATTAACCAATATGGGATTACTGGTGAATGCTGCTGAAAGTGTCAACATTTTTATTTATTAAGAACAGCAGCTGAACAATCAGAATGACAGCAAGAAGATGTGCTCCATTTATTTGAAAAAATTATGTGAAATTTGCTCAAGATGACCATGACCTTGGATGCACAAAAAATATGATCCATAAGGTTGACACTGGGGAATATCCACCAATAAGGATGAGACCTGTACACCAGTATAGGGATACTGAAGCTGTCTTCAGCAAAGAAAACAGCAAGTTATTAGAGCATGTGATCCTCATTCCATCATTAAGTCCATGGGTTAGTCTGATCCTAATTGTGAAGAAGAAGGATAGATCAAATTGAGTGGTGTTCTATTATCTATGATTAGATAAAATCACTAAGAAGAATTATTATCCACTGCTAAGTATTATCAATGTACTCAATAACTAAGGGATGTAAAGTACTTTTCCGCAATTGACTTGATTTCAGGATATTGGTAAATCGATTTGCCAAAGGAAGATAAAAAAATGTGCAATAATTACCGCTTAGGGACTGTACCAGCCAAACAGAATGCCCCAGGGATTGTTCAATGAGCTGGTGACATTCTAAAAAGCAATGTATTAAATTCTTAGTGATTTGAAGTTATCCTGCATTTTAGTATAATTGGATGATATTAATGTATTAAGCGGGACCTTCACGTACCATTTGAAGAACTTAGAAGAAGTGTTCAAGTACCTGGTGACGGTGAAATTGAAGATCAAGATGAGGAAATGTCGTTTCTTCAATAAAAACTAGAGTTGGGGTTTGTGATAAACTTCAGCGGACTGCAACATCAGCTTCAGAAGATTACCGCCATATAATGGATGTCAATCCTGAAAGAGCGTTAAGGATATGTAAGTATTTCTGGGATTATTGGCTACTATCATCAATTAAAAAAGAATCTCGCCTGAATTGCTGAGCCATTATTCCACTTAATGAAGAATCTAAAATAGAATTTGTGTGGAATGCTGAGGCCTAAGAATTTTTAATGAGTTATGCCAATAAATAATGAGCAGTATGTCTTAAATACCTGAAACTTTGATTGAAATTAATTATAAAAGACAGATGCCTCATTGACAGTGATAGGCGCCGTTTTAAGTCAAGTAGACAATGATGGAGAAGAACATACGGTGGCCTATGTGAGCATAGCACTAATACCAGCGTAAAGGAACTACACTATAACACACAAATGCCTCTCAGTGATCTATGAATGCAATAAATTCCAAATGTATATCCATGGGGCATAATTTAATATGGTTACTGACCACTAATCTCTACTCTGGTTCCATAACGTGAAGGAATTAGAGGGGCGACTGGCCCAACAGGCTTTAAAACTACAAGCCTATGATTCTGAGATAATACTCCAAGCTAGAGAAGCACACCAAAATGCAGATGGACAAAAAAGATTGCATGATGTCCAAGTTGTCTATTATCAAGTGGATGAGTTATTCCAGAGGATGATTGAAGGCAATAATGGGGATGAGCCCAATAAATTCAAGGTGCAGTAAAGAAAGTGATTAGAAACATCAAGATGAAAAATGTACAATTATACAAAATGAAGGATGGAAGACGTTTTCAATTCTCAAAGCCATCAGAACAAGCAGAAATTATCTGAGCTGCACACAAAGTCCTTGGCCATGGTGGCCTAAGAAAAACCATGGACCATATTCATCAGTATTATTACTGGGAATTGAGTAACTAAGATGTCGCCAACTACCTGGCCTATTATGTGAAAGACCAACTCCACAAGCCTTATATGAATATTACAGGAACTGGATAGTACGCCTTGAATTTGCTTGGCACATGATGTCATAGATGTGATGGGACTCCTGAGTGTCAGTACTTCAGGAGAGAAGTAAATCATAGTGGCAATAGACCATCTGACTAGATGGGTAGAAATAAGAGCCCTGAAAAAAGTTAGTGCTACAAGCATGGCGATATTCATCCTGGACCAAGTGGTGTACTGGCATGGATAGCTGAAAAGTTCTATTATGCAACAATGGAACCAATTTTACCTCCTATGTGATTAAAAGGCTGATTGAACTGATGGGAATCCTTGGTGTGGTGTCCATTCCATAATAGTTAGAAACAATCAAAATTGATGAAATGAGTCAATGGAATGCTAAATGAAATGCTGAGAAAATTGGTTATGTGAAAAACTTCCACTTTAGAACTTATCTGAGTTTGGTTACTTTTCCCTAAAGCATCATTCATCATACAGAAACAGGGAAAACGCCATTCAAACAAATTTAAACGGACAAAGGGAAGCATTACTGCCAATTTTGTATTCTGCCATAGAACCATCTTTGGGTATAAGTGCATATCAACACCTGAGCCTACTGGTAATTATTATGATTGAACTGCAAAAACAGGCGTTTGATACCCTTTTGAAGAAAAGGATTAAAGTGAAGCTGACGGGTAATAAGAGCATTCCAGTGATACAAGAGTACCATGTGGGAGATAAGGTAGCCTATTGCAAAAACTATGGTTTTGAAAGAAAAAGAAGATGGATGCTTTTTGGTTAGGTCCGTATGTGATTATGGCCTAGGCGGTGACTGCTGCCTATAAAATTAAAAGCAGCTTAAATGGTTGTATTGTGAACCAGGTCCATACAAAATATTTAAAGTTTTGGATTTAAGGGAATGATAAGTTGCAATAATCACAAAGGACCACTAAACCTCTTTATAGGTTAAGACCTTGTGTGTTGGTCAAGTCCCAAGAGGGGACCGCTGAATCATGATATGTGGTTAAGTCTTAAAAATAGACATCTGAACCATGATAGCTGGTTAAGTTCAAAAAATAAACCTATGGGCCAGAGTAGTGGAAAAGAAAAGATGGACCTCTGAACTTACTTTTAGTTTATGTCCCATTGCAAAAAAAGAAAAAATAACACAAGAAAAAGCTACAAAAAATGTTAGTAGATAAAAAATCATAAAGAAAAATATATAAAAAGACAAAAATATGAAAAAAACATATAAAAAATCAATTTTTTATTTCTATCATCAAAAAGCATCTGATGGTGTTTATTGGACATTCTCCTTCTTGACTTTCAAAAAAGAATGTTGGAGGTAAAAATGACCCAAAAACCATTACTACAATTGGCAAATTACATGTCCACTCTTATAACAATACTATGGTTAATGAGGATATGAGTACCATTGGCCAAAAGACCCTAGCGAATTCTTGGTGGAACCCTACCCATTGGGAAAATATGTTTTATAATCAAAATCAGCTTAATAAAGTAAGAACTGATAGTAGGATTGCTCCGACTCCTTGGCCAAATTTGAGGTGTCCATTACCACATGGGTCTGTTCTCCCCCAAGGTGAGAAGATTTTACCCGCTGGTGATTGGGTGCAATTTATCAAATCATTAACGCATGGGCTTTGCCACAGAATATTTACCCTCGCTCTGATAGGCCAAAAGACTATATTCACTAATTTAGATGACTCAGCTTTTTAACACTATAGCCCCAAATTCCCATGGCCCTGGTATTCAAACTAGTTTGAATATGAAATACTAATATTGAATAGGAGAGCTTTTCTGGTTTAACCCCAGATAAATAAAAACAAAAAGTAAAAAACTTAGTTTTCTTAGGAGTTTATTATTTATTTTAAATATTCCATTGTGTGATCCAGTGGCACATAGCACCAGCGAGCATAACCCTTGCTGGATTCTGACAGTGTTCTCTTGTGTTATTGTTAGAACCTACTTATATTGAAACTGATTCTGACGTGATTAGTCCTGAGGCGCTGGAATAAAAAAGCATATTGGCAGGATCAGGAGGGATTGAAACTGGATCCACCAGAAAGAGGCCCTAAAAAATGAAGTCCAGCCTGGGGGTATACAGGGACTAAGGAATCAGGTAAGATGCTCAAGAAGATTTTTTAAATGAAGAAGTGTCATAGAACCCTGACCTGGGGGAATACAGGCTTTCCAGACCTTTTATTGCAACAGCACCTAAACTAGTCTGGCATGGCATGGGGCCATAAGGACCATGCTCTGAAAGGCATCAGTGAGGAGGACATGGAAAGGAAACATGCTAAGAAGAAGGATTATCCAGAGATGTTTCGCAAGGAAAGGAGTAGAATAAAGAAAATTTAATTTAAACCATGCTGGCAGACTCAGTCAGGATCAAAGTGGCATATGCTTTCAGAAAATCTTTATTGCTGAGTAATCTGGCTAAGCGGGGGACGCGTTGGGATTTCATTATGCCCACATTATTCAGCGAGTCAATTATAATAAATCTGCTCATCCACTGGGAATGTATCCCCCTTGTGGATGTGGGTATTATTAATTACCTACAATAACTATTGTTCATAGAATTATTCCTAACAAACTTTTATCAATTCTCCAGGTTTTGATTTACCAGATTGTTAGTGTTTTGTTGGGATGATCACCAACAATAAACAAGTGATTGGGTTGTCAATTGTGATATTAATAATCTAATTAACTTGTAGGAGTCAATTGGGTTTTTCGCCAATTGACTAAGGGGTTTATGAGTTGTTAGGCGATTGATACCACTTGTGATAAGCAACTTATGAGTTAACCTTTTAGGGATTGCAACCTGCTATTTGTGGTAACTTTCCGAGCAAACTAATTTTGGTTAATTAAAAGCAAACACTTAATCGCACACTGAAGTCTTGCTCTGATGTCATCAGATCCCCCACTGACTGTCCCAGCGTGGGACAGCAGTGAACTCCCCCTCAATTTTCCATCTGACAGGAAAACGCGCTTGGACTGGCTCGCCCAGTCATTCCAAACCCTTGTAATGATTTGTTCCTCCCAAGGATCTCGATGCCCATCTCGCCTGAACCCAAGCAGTACCCCGCTGCCCCCTGGTGCTTCCCCTGAGCAACGTGCATTTTGGCCTTAGAGTCAAATATGGGAAATTCTTCCCCTATGATGACCAAGCCATTATCAAAATGGCTCAGGCAGTGATGACACCAGCCTTTTTTATAGACTTCCGCCCCTATAAGGGGTACTTTGATCTCAGCTTCCCCTGTGAAGCTGATGCAGCCACTGCGGCAATTGTGCCACTAATTTTCAATAATATTCTACTCCCAACAACTCAGATCCAGCTCCCAATGGATACCACCTTGGTGGTACAGTTCACTGGTTTGCCCACCCACCTCCCCCTGAAGTGCTCCACCAGGAGCTGATGGAAGGTTTAGCAGCCTATGGCGCCAACCCCATCTTACAATTTGTGGTCCCAAATGGGGCCACACGCCTCGCTGGGCCTTGGGAGTATGCCACAATCAGCCCTGAATTTACAAATTTTTTTTTAGCAATTCCCCCTCATGCCACCATCCCATCTGCCCCCAACCATCCGTTATGGGCCCGTGGTGAGGGCGGACAGACGATTTGTCCATCCTGTTTCAAGTTAGATCACTCAAAATGTAAATGCCCATACTCAGAAACTTCCGCTGACGCCAAAAGTTTGCCCAACACCCACTAATCTGCCACCCACCCCGCGCCACCTCTGACATGGGGCACAATCCTACCTTCCCCTCCTCCAATGCCTGATGCTGCAGCTGCACCTACATCCACCAATCAGCACCTACCTTGCCCCAATGCCACAAATAATTCATCCAACAAAACATTGGATTGGATCCCAGCTCAATCCTATGCATCCACAAATGAATCAAACAAACCTCAACTGTACGCTGATTCCCCCAATCCAATTTACAAAAATTCCTGGGAATTATTGGATGAAATTGACGAATCAGGTAATGTCATTGAAGAACTGACGCTGCAACTTGAGCGTCCCTTTAATGCAGAATGGGATGAAAAATTCCTACCTCAAAAATATGTCATACAACCTAACGCCAAACTGTTCTACAGCGACCACCAGCTTGCAGTAGAAGCAGCCGCCACACTAGATTGCTGTCCACTTAGCAAAGCAGCTGCCAAATCTGTGGCTGCGCTCACAGGAGGAATTCCACCTCCCATCATCTCCAACAATCTTACTCCACAAAGTAAGATCAACATGAAAATTTTGCACAAAAATGTTACTTAAGCCATTCAGAACGTGGTAACAGTAGCACGGCCCCAAAAGCAAAAATAACCTGAACCAACATTGCCACATTTGTTAAATTCCCAGACGCCCATCTCAAAGCTGAAGACACTTTGGGCAAATACATCGTTGGTATAATGATGGTTGGCAACTATTTGGAAGTTCCAGTCATCAAGGATATCAAACCCCATGCTGCCGATGCCCCCACACCCTTACTATCTGCCTTAACATGCACCCTACTCTGGAATGAGATGGATGCGGTCAAAGACGAGCCCCCCAATCCCCCCTCCACGTCCACCATGGAGGGATAGTAGTATTTGCTACCCACCTGGTTGGATATTTTGTTAGGTATGATTCAATTGATCCATCCATTTTGGGCGTTTCATTTGAATCATTATTTTTATTATGATTTTAGTTTTTAGTTCGGTAATATTCATCCCCTGGTCAGCTTACCTCAGTTAAATAAAACCCGCTATTTGTGGGCATAAATCCCATTACTTAAGCAGGGCATTAACCTAACAAGGGTGACTTGTTGGGGTTGAGCAAAGGCGTTGGGATACATTATTTGTTTCAACCCATTAAAGGTCACATTGAGAGTCAGTGTAGGAATATGTTTAAACTGATGAGGAAACCATCGTTTGGAGAGACCCTGGAGGATTAATTCATTGGCAACGGCTGCTGTCTCCAATTGGGGCGCCAACAAAAGAGTTGGGTGCCAAATTCCCTAATATATTGCTTTGTTTTTTCTTCTAAATACAGCAGATAGAAAGATATTTATGGATAAAGATATTCACAAATACTTTAAAAAAATAGATGTTTTACTATTGAAACTAGGGTCTTATGATAATAATCCTTTGTCTATATTTTGTTATCTCTGCAGACTCTTCAGGACGAGAAAGAAGAACCACTGAACCTAATCCTAGGTTAAGTTTTATCAGAAGATGGAAGAAGTCTCTACCTACATTTAGAAAAATTAGAAGATTAGGACAAGCACCAGTTTAGCGTTAGACCTAATAATCATCTTGGCTATAAGAAGCTAAACTAGAATAATAGATTTCATACAATCCGTATTAAATTAGTTATCAACACATACTATGCACATACAAAGAACCTGTGCAGTTAATCAAGGGTTTTGAAGCAAGCTACAATATTTCAAGAGTAAACAGCTCTTAAAACTTAAAAGTTTTAATTTTTAATAAATTAATTTTGGTGCTTTGACCTCAGCGCCATAGATTTAAATTATACATCAGTTTAAATACTATAATCCTTTGGTGCTAATTCTACTACCTCAATTTAATGAACACAATAAATATTGGCCTAGGCGTTCATACAATAAGATTTTATTATAAATTCTTAACTTCTATAATATCCCTGTACTAACACAAAATATCCAGCATGAGTAATCCTATTTTTATGAGGACCATCTACTTGAGCCTCAGTTACAATTGGTTGATAATGACATTAATGGAAATACCCCAACCTTAGTGATTTGCTCCCCTAGCCTAACTTAAAGAATTATGTCGCTAGTCTACCATTTTGGAATGCTACTTAATATACTTAGAATGCACCAATAGGAATGCTAGCAGAAGTAGAATACCTTGGCAGAATTTTAATGATAGTAGGATCTTTTTCCTATGTTGCTGTAGAGAACCTAGCATGAAGAGAAGATATCATAATGAGCCATTAAGCCTTTGGCAGTAAAGTATACTATATTGTGCTCTTTACTATTTTCTAATAAAATACTTTTCTTGCTGAAAAGTGTCTTTTTCTTAAGTTTGCTAAGGTCACTGTCTTCCAAAAATACCTTGTTACTTTGAGCAAGGTATCCTGTGCCTTAGAAATCCAACGCATAAGCATCAATTTCAACAGGTCGCTATCACTGATTACTTCCTGGGCACACCAAACAGAGAAAATGCATGAGCCACAAACAACCATACCATTTCCTTGGCTCTAGTGGTTGTCATAAAAAGAATATAGATAGCATAGTTTGTGAAATAGTTTACAACTAATCATGATAGCATCATACACCTGGGGTATTGGTAATATTACATTGAAAGCAACCAAAAGTGATGTCCATTTTCCTGATGCCTTTTGAAGAGGATGAAGGAATCCATGCCATCCTATCCTATTTTACTTAGACCTAGTAAAAATCAAGCATTGTTCAATTCAGGCTTGTAACTCTTATGTAAGTCTGTTTCAATCATTTATGTTTGACGAAATTAATTCACTTTTTGCATCAGGGTGCCCCATAGTAAGGGTATCATGATGCTTTCTTATTACTCGGGAAGGTAGATGTTGAGATTTGGGTTTGATCAACAATATTAATAGAACACATAAGTAGTACCCCAAATACCCTATAGACCTTGCCACTACCCTTGACCCACTATCTGTCTTCCTCAGAAGACCAATTCCCATTGATCCGCCGTCAGTTTATTTGCTAGCATTTTCCTGACCCTAAATCTAAGCATTTATAATTTAAATTACCATATGATTCTGATTATTGTGGATAAATCCCTATTGGTTCATCAACTGAGCGTCTAGTTGCCCTAACCATTTCTGTTCCCATTGTTCAAAGATTATTAAAATTACTTAACTGACCAATACCCCCAAATCTGTGCCCAACATTGGACAAACGACCATCAGGATGTACCTGATGTTAGACAGGTAATCATCCAGGATCATCAGCAACGTGAAAAGCCCATTAGTGGACCATATATGGGAAACTCTAAAAGATTTGGTGTCCTTAAGAGAATTCTAACTCTCTAGAGGCCAGAGTATAAAATTAGAAAGGCCTTGTATTTGGAAGAGGGGAAAAGTGGCATTGCAAATTTTGGTATCTACCTTCATCATTGGAATACTGGTTTACACTCATGATGGATCTCCAACGCTTTAAGTACCAATCAAAACTATGGCGAATTTAGAAAATTATACAATAAAGGCTTACTCTTTATCAAGCTTTACGTTCATCTTGAGGTATACTGTCTTCAAACACTTTTACTTAGTTGAGTGCTAAAATAACTGTACCAATATTGCCCAATTGTAACCTCAGTGGTAACATTCTGGTGCTCACTAAAGGGCATTTTCATAAAACCATAGAAGAAACCAAGGAACCTACTACAATGAGTCAAAACCTCAACTGCTTTGCTATTGGAGTTAGGGAAAGTACCTGCCTCAACCTATGTACTTATAGGAGCCTAAACAAGACACTCTCGCCTCAAAAGTTCAATAATAAGGAGAATGATGCTCTACAATAGAGCTCATTGTTTTAGGACCACTATCCTCCAAGTCTCTAGATTATATCGCTAACGTACACCCCAAACATGATGAGGAATTCATGGGAAGGCTCCTTTGTGGGCACCTTCTCTCCACTGAAGCTATCATCAAGATCACCTGGGTATGTTCAGAAGCTACTAAAACCAGGTTTATCTGTATGCAAACTATTTTTATTTTAAGATATGATAATGTCTGTTGTTGAAATTGGTACTTAGGCGTCATATTTAGAAGGCACAGGTTTTAAAACCAAACAAATAGGATGATGTATGAAGAAAACCACCTTAGTAAACCTGTTAAAGGGAGAAGTTCAGCAAGAGAGTCTTTATTATAAAACAGAATCAAAGCATAATGTAGTGCTCAACATCAATTTTGAGCAATTTTTTAAGGACAAGTCAATTTTCCACCACCGCCTCACCACACCAATCTCTAAATTTATGTCCTCAGATCCACCACCAGCTGCCCCAGTATGGGGCAGCGGTTCTCCACCCGCTAGCGCTTACCACCCAGCAGGCAAATGCATGCAAACTGGCTCATCTAGTCCACCAAATACATCTGGCTGCTATAACCCCCCAAGGGACTTAGCACTTTACCTCGCACAAGCCCACCCAGCCCACCCCCACCCCCACCCCCTAACCCTACCCTAATCCAATATTCACTTTTGCCTCAATGTCAAGTACAGATGGCTCTTCCCATATGCCAACAAAGCAATCATTGAGCTGGCAACGGCCACCTTTGCGCCAGCAGGGTTTATTGACTTCCACCCATACAAGGACTATTTTTGATATTGGATTCATCACCAAAGAGGACGCAGCCTCTGCAGCAGCTATACCATTAATTTACAAAAATACCCCCATTACCACCACCAAAACATGCTCCCGGATGATACCACACTCATGGTAACCTTTGCAAACCTCCCCTCACACCTTCCCCCTCAAACACTCTATGAGAAGTTGATGTCAGGGTTGTCCACATAGGGCAAAAACCCTATCCTCCAATTAATTGCCCCAAGTGGTGCAGAACGACTCTCAGAACCTCGGCAAATGGCCACCATTACCCCCCACCAGCTGAACATGGCCCAGCACATCCCACCGCATGCCTATATCCCATCCACACCTGACCATTTCTTTTGGGCCCGCACTGACAATGGTGCACAATTTTCCCCCTCTGGTATGAAGTGCGCCACACCAAAAACTTAAGTCACTATAATTCTCACCATGAAAACACGGCCAACACCACCCATGAGGCCATACCAACAGCGTTTGAGTAGGGATTTTGGCTGCCCCCACCCCCACAGGCCATGCTTTTGAATCAGAAGCAAAATCTAGCACCTCAAACTCAAGCTGGCCAATGCACACCCATGCCAACCAATCAGGTGCAGGATTGGACCACTTTTAAATCCAGAAATGGCCGCCAAAAAACCTACCAAAGCAAAATAATCTCTCAACATATCTTCCCAAATCAACTAAAATCCATGGAAATTATTGGAGGAAAAAAATCTGATGAAATTGTCCCACCCTCAAGTTATCCAATTGATTTAATACCTTACCTGAATTTAGACTTTTTACCCCAGCCCTGACCAACTGATATGTCCCCAAACCCAGAAACTTTTTCCAAAGTGACCACAACCTTACTGCAGTCGCAGTGGCTGCACCTAATAATCACCGTTTTCGCTTACTGTGTGCAAAATCTGTTGCAGATTTTAAAAAAGGGCTGCACATCCACTTGTTCCCCCCAATTTCCTCCTACCGCAAAAGAGGAAATCCAACACCTCCACAAAACCTTACACCACCACTGTCAAGCATGTTGCTGAACTGGCAGATTTTTCATCCACACACACCACAAGAGAAAAAACTGCAAAATTAGAACAACTCCTCGACGCCCACATCCAGGCTGAACACCATGTTTCCAAACTCATAGAGGCTATAATTTAGGCCCAATTTGTCAATCTCAACAACTATCTACTCCACCTCAACCCTCATCCCGCAGATGCTTCAACCCCCTTACTCTCAGCTTTGATCCGCCTCTACAATTCTGAGCCTGATGATGACCTGCCCAATCTCCCCTCCCCCTCTGCCAGTATGGGATAAACGGCTCGCCGCTATGCCACCTGGTAGGTAATTTTCTCGTTTATTTTTGTGTCTTGCTGCCCAAAAAGGGCAGTCAATTAATTTTTTTATTTTTTAGTTAATTTAATTTTTGAGTTTTAATTTCGGTATTGTCCAGCCCCTGGTTGGCTTGCCTTGTTAATTAAGACAAAGCACAATGTAGTATCGCATACTCCCAAAGACTCCACTCCTTCTTTCAGACAATATCTTCACCAAGGTTCTATTCTAGCAACGTAGGTATAAATCCCACTCCTCTTAAAATTCAGTCTAGTTATTCCCTCTTACTGGAGTTCCTATTGGTGCTTCTCATGCATACTAAGAAGCACTCCAAAGTGGTAGACTAATGGCTAATAATCTAAATTAGAATATCTGAATGAAATTCTAAGGCTCATTAGATTTACATTGTAGTTGCAATCAACCAATTGCATTAGAGGCTTCACGGAATGCCATAATAAAATAAGATTCCTTCTATCAAATATTTACGCTGGTGTTAGGGGCAAGTATATTTGATAAAGATATAGGTAACAGAAGAGGATCTATTCGCTGAGGCCAAGGCCTGAGCGGTTACTAGATTGAGGGGATAGAAAATTCACTGGGGGGTTAAGGGGTTTGACCTGCAGGGTTTATGATTATCAGCGTTAGGCCAGGAGCACCAATAGTAAGTTAACACATCTTTGTAATTCCTTCTAAAGTCAAGGCCTGTGCACTTGAAAATCCTTTTATAATTGAAGCTCATTTCTAGGTATTAGTGAAATATAGGTATTAACCAAAGATTGCTAAACTGATGGTTGGTCAAACCAATTGCAGCAATTCCCCCACTTGATCAAACATCAGGTAAAAAAGGTGAGTGCAGGTCCAATTAGCTATTAAGAACTAAAGGCTGGAGGCTTGCAGTGTGGGTAGAGCATCTTAAAAACTTGGCATGCACATGAATAATAAGAGGTCCCTTAGTAGGGTCTTTCAGAGTGTAGGCGCCAGTGGACGTCTTCTCTATGATCTCAAAGGGTCCTTTCCACATGTGCGCTAGTTTGTGGATTCTCCCAAACCAACAATTGTCATAATACCAAAATAATTCTTCTACCTCAAAAGCAGGCAAGGTCAGCTGGTCCTCATTACCCTGGGCTCTAGCCTTGACCTTCCGCGCCAGAGCATTTGAGTAAGTGGAGCTTTTTAATTGAATAATTTATGGGCAAGCTTCTCCGGATATCTACTAGACTCATTTTTTTCTTCAACAGCACATATATAAAGGGGGAGGCAACTCTGGCTGTCTCCCATGTGATAACCCAAATTGGGAATGCTCCATGGCCGAATGGTAAGCAATAGTGTAAGTGAATAAAACAGAAGGCAAAAAGAGGTTCCTGCTGGACACTTTACCAGCAACCAACTTCCGTAAGATACCAACTAGCATACTATTAACGCATTTGATGGTACCATTAGTCTCTGGGTGATAGGGTTGATAATACCCTGCAGATGCCCATTATATTGTTGAGCTTTAAATCATTTGAGACATAAGGTTGGTCCCATTATCCATTAGTAAAAGCTGGGGCAACCATGCCAAAAAGTAACGTCTTCAAGAATGAACTTAGCGGTAGTTGTGGCCCCTAAGTACCTTACTTCCTTAGCTTCCACCCACTTGGTTAGATGATTGATAGCCAAAATAACGTATTTAAACTGACCCAGATCATTAGCCAAGGGTCACATGACGTCTATGGAGACCATGTTCCAGGCAAAATAAGGTTTTACCAATTGATAATATGTGGAATTTCAATAAGAAGCTTCACTTTGACATTTATGACAAAAGTTAAGTGCCTCATGGATATTATATGACATCGAGTTCCAATAGTAATAGGTCCATAGATTAAGATGTCTTTTAAATTTACCATGGCCTGTGACCTTTTGAGCAGCAACAATCAAACCTATCCGCTTGGTAGGCTTAGGGAACATAAAGGTTTGTCCATCAATAACTTTATATAATTTCCCATCATCTACAAAGATATTCGCTCTGATTTTTCCAACTTCTGTTAATCTTGATAGGCTCATTGGAGTATTGCTGGTTAATCATTTTATTAAATAACTCAACTCCCTATAAGCCTGGAGAGGCGTTTTACTGGAATTAGTGATCAGACAGTTTGAAGTTCGTCATCTTTATGCTCAACTTCTTTTAAATCACCAAACTCAAGAATATTTAAAACTTTTCTAATGGGAAAATATGAATGAACGCGACTACCTGGTGTCACTTGACTTTTATATAATAGGTTTACAGTTTAGCTAAGAGTACCTAATTTTGCCATGTTCTGGCAGAATAAACCCAGGCGCCGTGGATGTCTCTAACTTGGAGCAATTAAATGGGGCGATTTACCATATAAACTCTGTGGAAGGGTTATGGAAATTTTAGTCCCCAAGTATAATTTGATACCCACCATAATGGTTAAAGTATAATTAGCACGGATAGGAATACCCTTTGATTCTACGATCTTTGCCATAACTTTCAGATCCGGCCACATAAATTTTGATACTCAATGGGTACAATACCATCTTTGAAGACAAGGTTAACAAACCCCTGTTTTGGGGCCATTGCGGCTGCATACTTCCTATTATAAAGAAGCAGTAGGGCTTGCCCTAGGATGTTTGAAGTATCCTTTTCAAAGTTTAGTTTTGACTCCATATTTCCTCAAAAACGAGGTCCCAATTAAAAAATAATAATTTTGATTGAAAATACAATAGCGGGGGCGGAGATCACTAAGGTACTGAAGTGCAGCGGATAATTGATTTATGCTCCTTCTGAAGTCATAGTATGAGGGCCAATGGTGCAATAGAATTTATGGTGGTCAATTTCTGAGCAAGCCCAACTTTTTCACCAAATGACTAGATACAATATTAATTGGTGCCTCACTGTCTACAATAGTTTAGACCTTAAGCTTATTTACAGTTATATCAATGTAGGTACACTCAGAATATTAAATATCAGAAATTATTTATTGTTTGGACATCCAACTTGTCCGCTTGATCTAAAGATTTTGTAACTCTTCGCACAACTGTGAGCTAGACTTATTTAACGCCTCAATGGGTACCACCACTTAGACTCTAGTCAACTTTGGGGTTAATTAGAAGTGGAATCCTCTGATGTTTCCAACTGTTGAGTGTAAGGTTTTAAAACTACTTCATCTGCTGACTCAGCGGCAAGTTTTTCTTTGGAGTGGTGGGTCACTTCTACACTAAGATTTTTGACCCCAAGACTGATGTAGCTCAACGGAAGCACTCATATGTCACATAAGAATGTGTTGTGGTAATTTTTTAACTATAAATTTTGTTAGAGGAGGTAAAAGTAAAAAATCGAAATTCTATGCCCTGTCTTTTTCCACCTCATCATCATCCACAGGGTGAGCTGCATAAACTTTAGGTCTCGTTTTTAACTTAGGGCGTATGGTATAATGGTCAGATTTCTGCAGTAATTACAAATAATATAGCTAAAGTCCAATTTTTCTAACTGAGGTCCATTGGGTGAAGGTGGGGGTTAACTCTTTTCTTGGAGAAATGGCCCTGGACACAGTTCGTGGGGCTCTTAATAGCTCTTGTTAGGTGCCACAAAAGTAACGGTGCAACGCCAGAGGTAATTCACCATGTGAGTAATGTCATTTTCCTTGTTCAACACTGGAATCATTACCTGATAAAGTCTAAGTAAGGCTTGTAGGCATGCAAAAAGCAAAATAACCACTAAAGTCATTTATCACATCTGCCCCATCCAGCGTTTGGGTTTCAAAGTAAAACTGTTCTGCAAAAGCTCTAACCATTTCATCTTTCTTAATAAATTTTTTGAGAAATTCAGTTTTGTGGGTGGTCATCTGTTCCAGCCCACATTCTTCCTTGATGAGAAGGTCCTTGGTGTTGCGGTAGGTAATGCCAATCTTACATAACTTAGGCATCACTAAACCCTGACTCTCTATGTCCATTGATATATGACAGGCGCCAACTTATCATTCTCAGTTGCCCCAGTCTCACTAAACTTAAAAAGACTAATAATATTATGTATATCAACATCTTTGTCAAACATCATCAAATTTGATCAGATTTAAATGAACAGGAGGTTCATATGGCTAGGGCCAAAGGTCCTGGTTCGCCCTCCATGACTTACCGCATTGCAAAGCTGAGATGTAGGTGTGAACCAGCCTGAACCATCAGCGCAGCTCAAGCAGGAGCTCCATCTTGATTAGGTGTAGCAGCACCAGCAGCAGTGCACGCAGGGTGAACTGGAGGTTCACAATTATTCGAGTTAGATAACCCAGAAGGAGGAGTAGCTGGAATCTTGGGATGAGCTGATGCTCAAACCCCCTAAAGCGGAGGTGAAAATCATAACTCTGCCGTCCCACCGCCTCATCACCCTTGATATTCTCAGTCAGTGGCAAATGTTTGGGTTCTTCATAACTTATATTACTAAACTGGATGGCAGAGGGATGATTAAAATAGTTCCACATGGTACCAACACAGCTGCGTTCGCCTAAAAATAAAACTTTCATATTATTAACTTTTTGATTAAAGTCTAAAAATTCCGCTTTCAAATTGATATTCTCATTTACTAGGGGCCTAACCTTCTGGCCCTGGGTTTTTAGCTCAAGTTCTAAGTCTTCAAAGAGTCCATAAAAACAGTATCAGAATGAACAGCTCCGGTCATATCTGCATCCAAGCTTTGAGGCGACGTTCATGTATGTCAGTTAGCTTAACTAACTACTTGACTTGATTATTGTGGCCAAGTATAAAATCCAACAGTTGACCAATGTGAGCGTTTAAAGCTGCTCACAATTGGCGATCATCATAAGGGTGAATTCTTGGGGCTTCTAGGGCGACCTCTTCTACTTATAAAAATGGTACCACTTCTGTTGAAAGGGCACCTTCCTTGGAACTACTGAGAACCGTACTTAATTATATTGAACTACAGAGAAATAGAGCAGCCCCTGTAGTAAGCACCACAGCAATGAATTAACACTTAGGCGTCATATTTTTAAAGGAACAGGTTTTAAACTCAAAAAAATATGGTGCTGTATGAAGACAGACACCTTAGTGAACTTATAAAAGTGCAAGTTTGTCAAGGGTCTTTATTATGTAACAGAAGCAAAGCACAATGTAGTATCACATACTCCCAAAGACTACACTCCTTCTTTCAGACAAACTCTTAAGCTAGGTTCTATTCTAGCAACGTAGTAAAAAGATCCTTCTCCTCTTAGAATTCAGTCTAGTTATTCCCTCTTACTGGCGTTCCTATTGGTGCTTCACATGTATACTAAGCAGCACTCCAAAGTTTTAGATTAATAGCTAGTACTTAAAATTAGAATATACAAACGAATTTTAAGATCTCAACGAAATTCCATTGTAGTTGCAATCAACTAATTGCATTAGAGGCTTCGCGGAATGCCATAATAAAATAAGATTTCTCCTACCAAATACTTTACACCAGTGAAAGGTACAAGATAATTGATAAGGGTATAGGTAGAAGAAGAGGATCTATTCTCTGAGGCCAAGGCCTGAGCAGTTACTAGATTAAGGGGATAGAAAATTCACTGGGGGGTTAAGGGGTTTGACCCGCAGGGTTTATGATTATCAGCGTTAGGCCAGGAGTACCAAGAGTAAGTTAATACAACAATGGAACTCCTTATAAAGTCAAGGCCTATGCACTCGAGACTCCTTATACAATCAAAGCCCATTTTTAGGTATTAGTGAATATATAGATATTAACCAAAGTTTTCTTGAACTGATGGCTGGTCAAACTCAATTGCAACATCCGCCATACTCAAGAAGACTGCTAACCGGGTGCAAATAGTCAAAATGATCTCCTGATACATCCATTCATCAATCCGTCAGACCATGCAGATCCTTGCCCAGAGCACATCAAGTTCAGCAGACTGGGTGAGTATGAATAAGCTCAACGCTGGGACAATCAACTACTGACAGACTACCTGGATGGCACCTTTATAGAATTCCACACGGCCATTCTACACATAATGTCAGGCAACCAAAGCCAACTGCTAAGTAGATGAACTTGTTGACCAACTGAGCAGAATCTTGTATCGCATCATTGGTGAGATACTGGAACAGTGTGTGGCGTCAACCCAATGGTGGACGGTGTAACCCATTACTGCAGAAAAATCAAGGTGTTACTTGAGATCCAAAGTAGTGCAACATACAATAACTGAGGCTGCCAATTAAGAGGCCACGCTCAAACAGGTCTCACCATCAGACAGTTAGTAGACAAGTTTAATCCAGTAGCTTGGTCACCTTTTAGAATTGGCAAATAAAAACCACAACCATATTTAAGATGTCAAAAAAATTCTGAGGCCAGCCAGGACAGACTACGCGTCTTGAAAAAAACTTTTAAATGAGGTCATCCAATCTTTCAACCATCTATATGGAGAATTTGGCTCAATGAACAATATAGCACAGGCCAGCGCCTGACAAAACTCCCCTCAATAAAGAGAATGATGCCCTCAAAGCCTGGCTTACAACCCTGGAGCTAAGATTGAACACGAGCAAATCATTAAAAATGCGCACCAATATCTTTCTAACAGACTAGATCAGTTCTAGGATAAGCTCAGAAGTAAACTATGTAGATGCTGGCAGTGTCCTCCAGCAATAAAATCAAAGGAGATCTTAACAAACGCACACAAGTCAAGTCCACAAACTCAGAATCTGAAGTGAATGAGGCACTCACAGGGAGAAATATTCTGGTAATTTTGACTTTGATACCCACCCCCAAAAGAACAACTCAAACATTTAATCTGAAAACTTCCATTTACGCCACTCTGGTTGTACCAGACAGCCACAACAAAACAAAAGCTTGCCCTATACCCATTTCTGGACCATCCACATTGACCCGCCTTAACTTTAGCTCAAGAACCAGCAGTGCTGAAATATCACATGTGCCATGAAGCTTTAGCTAAGCTTCAAGGACGCCAGAAGTTATATGGCTATCCCAATCAACTTGCTTAAGTTCAAAAAAGAAGGCAAAATACGCATTTTCTTGTTTTTATTTAATATCAGCATGAGAAAGCTCAAGTGAAATGGATAAACTGGCAACATTAAAGAACTTGTTGGACTCTGAGAGTCAGGAGCTATGCTGTCCAAGATCAATGAGACTGGGCTGTCTTACAAGAATGCGATGAACATTATCATAAAGTAGTTTATAGGAGCAGAGATGATGATGACCCAGAAAACTGCCTTCCTCAATTTTTCTTCAAGGAAAACAAATAAATCCTAGAGATCACTGATTGATTTTACCTCAAGGCTCAGGTGCTATATGGCGCAAAGGTCTTGAACGACTATAACGCACAGATCGCCTTATAAAACGCTTGTGAACCTTACAAAGAGCTTTACCAGGTCATGTTACCCATGTTAAGCAACAACTAAAACATATTGCATATGATTGACTATATCTTCTGCTGCACTGTGACCTTCAGTGCACCCAATAAGAGTATCACAATAACCAGAAAGCCTGAAGAAAGCCTCTCCAGAAGGACACTGTCAGGGTAAAGCCTGACATTAAGGGAATTCCTGAAATTTCAGATACAATTCTTCATATCAAGAGGATTTTGCTGAAGTTAGATCAATTATTTGCATATCAAATCATGACTGCAATGATTTTTGTTCAGTTAATCACTTAAATTACCATAATTTCAATGATATTGAGTCGATTAATCGCACCAAAACAAATTTACAATGAGACTGAGACGATTACCACTGCTTTCAAAATCACATGCAAGGCGCAATCCCATAAGCTCAAAAGAATTATAGTGCTCAATTCAAATAATCAATTAAGCTTAGGAAAGTCCAGGAAGTTGGATGGGATATAAAACTAGACTACTCAGATGGTTAGTCTTTGCAGTCAATAAAATAATATCATATGCTAAACCCTTTAAGTACATATTTTTAATATAACAGTTCCATATACCGTATAGTAAACAAGCTATACAGTCTAACCAATTATTCATAAAACCTATAACCATGAGTGCAGAAACACCTATACCTGAAAAAATCCCTCTTCCATTAAATTCACGTCCAAACATAGCTGGTGTACTGGCTTTAACAGGAATGGGAGTGGTTGAAGCAATCCTTCCTTCTTTAGGGATAAACCACCCAATTGCCCTTGCCAAAAACTATATGGTACGCACTACCCCTTTGTTATACTGGACCTTTACTCAGGGTTAGCAGGTTCACGGCTTGCTACCACAAACTGGGATAAAGTAGTACCAGTCCCTGAAAATTTGACCGCCAAGTTTTACAAACTATATCCTGCCGCGTTTTTATTACTGTGAGCTTTATCACTTGCTTTATCGATGAAAGGTTACCAGACATTGGCACGGATGTTTTCTCAATAAAACAAGATGATACGACTTATAAAGAAGCAATAGGACCAAGTCAAGTTCAAACAGTGACTGTGGCTAACCATGCGCCCATGAACTATCCTATGGTTCCATTGCCTGAAAAATTAACATTAGCTGATGTGAAAGGAGGACTTATATTGTTGGGTGCGCATTTTAAAGCATATCCTGAGAACTACCCAGATGATGCACTGAAGGTAATGGCAGTGGGTTCTCAGCTCTCTGGAGATGCTTTGGGTTGGTTTACCAAAACTTTGGAAGAAAATGAGAATTTGTGCATAAATTACGAAGAGTTTAAAAGCCAGTTGCTGAATGCAGCAACTCCAGCTAGTACCAGATTACAGTCATTCATTGCCTTGATGAACCTTTGACAGGAAGGTCAAACTGTTGAGAGATATAAGCAGAAGTTTCTGGAGATCTTCCAAAAATTGAATTAGATAATAAACTGGAGCACTTTAGTTCAGACAAGGGTTAAAAAGTCATATGTCAGATTTGATAAGACACCACCCCATCACACTGCCTTTAAAAGAATTGCTTGGAATCACTGCAAATCTGGTTATGGGTAGAACTCCCATGTGGCAAGTATTTTCTTGCAAAAATCAAATTACCAACATGAGCCATGAAGAATATCAACGTCATCACAAGGAAGGATTGTGCTATCCTTGCCATAATCCTGGTCATTTAGCTTACCAATGTCCAAAGAAAGGTAAAGCTTCATCAGTTGCCTTTGCAATAAAAAGTGAAACTCAATCTTACCCTGTTTTGCCTATACGTTTGATAATGGGATATACTATATTCTATACTGAGGCTTTACTGGATAGTGGGGCCTCCAGGAACTTTATATCAGAGGAAATGGAAAAAAAGTTGAGAGTTCCAACTGGGACTAGAACACTGACCATAACACTCCTGCCTAGACAGCACCAACCAGGAGATCATGACCCCCCACTTGAGTGAGTGCAACACCTGGGAACAGGTCTGTACAGCCTTGATCCAAGATTTTGGCAGCAATCAAACCCTGGCCAACCAAAAGCAGGCGTACATGGGCATCCAAATGAATAAAGAAAACCCCATGGAGTTTACCAACCGCTTCTATGCCCAAGCGCAACCCTTGGTCACTACAAATCATATCACCCTAGATGACGCTATTAACGCTGTCATTTCTACTTTGGGATCCTACCCTGAGGTTCAAATGCATATGATTGGGCAGAAGAATGGGTTTACCTGTATTAAGGAGATCAAGGAAGCACTTAACGAGATCCCTGCCTCGACTCCACACTATAATGCTACATCTACAGGACCCTCTAACCGCCCTAGGGTCCATGTGGTTGAAAACTAGAAGAACCCACGACCTCAATGCACCTATTGTAACAGTTTTAGACATAGTGCCAAGACCTGCTGGAAACGACTTGCTGAGGAGGCGGGAAAAGGGCCTTCAGCATGAAGGACGAGGCGCTCCATGCTGACATCCCTACCCAGCCTTAAATATACTCATTGAATGAACCTGTAACTGTCATACCTGAAGAAGAAGTTTTGGTATTTAATGAAAAATAAAAAATTGATACTTCTTACTCTTCTTCTGATGACTCTCCCATGCTCCTTATGTTAACGCCCCAGTTCAGAAGTCTGGTTACCCGAGTCACAGTCTAGGTTCACAAGATTCTGGTCCTCGCCATAGTTGAAAGTGGCTCCCCCATAAACGTCATATCTTCCAAGTTATTGTGCGCGTCAAGTTTGCTCTGGACTCGCCACACTATATGGAATATGGCACAGCCGGCCCACAGTGTACCCAATCTATAGGAGCTTATTCCTCTGTGCCATTACAGTTTGGGAAGCTTGCTGTGAACACCCCCGCAGTCGCTCTAGATAACCCAAGTTATGACCTGCTCCTCAGGAATCAGTTTTTTCAAGACTATTCAGCGGTGCTCCATTACAATGGTGGCTTTCTATCCCTACTAGAGCATCAGGTCCCTCTGATCTTCAAAACTTCTCATGACTCTAAGATGGAGGTCAAAGCCTGGGCCTGTCTACTGGAAAATGAGGGCCAATTTGATCAGCTCAAGTATCATGTCAGGGGCTCTTGGGTCCAACTGCCCCCTCCTGCTGTTGATGAACAGGAAGGCATGCCGATCTATTTACCTAGGGCGACTACAATACCTCCAAAGTCCCAAGTCATTGCCAACACCCGAGTCCATGTTAACATTCCCTCAGGATACCTATTGGAAATCTGAGGACTAGACAACCCATCCACGAAGGAGGTGCTGACCTGCCCAGGGATCCTTGATCCAGCGTATGCTGGATCTATATCCGTGTTGCTGGCCAACCTCACTGACAAACCCAAAGTTGTTGGTCCAAGCAGTCCCGCAGCCTATGTCTGCCTTTTACCAGTAGAGGCTGTTGCCAATGTTTGAAGCTTTGGGGACTTGAGGGATTTTGGCTTGGAGTTGCCACTTTCAGTTAGCCTGGTCAACAACAATATTGGGAAGGACCTCTTGGACGATCAGCAACATAAGGTCCAAGAGTTTTTGGAGGAGTATTCAGAGCTATTCTCAACCTTGACCTATGAATTTGGTTGAATGAATGGAGTCCTACACCATGTGGAAACTAGGGGACGCTCCCTTTTCTGCTCCCAGCCTTACCAAAAGAGCAAGGTTGAAGAGGCCCAGGTGACTGTGGAACTCAGACAGCTACTCGACGCTGGACTCCTGGTACCATTGTGCAGCCCTTGGGCCTCCCCTCTTATGCTGGTTTGGAAGAAGGATGGCAGCCACTGGGTGGTGATGGATTATCAATGACTTAACTCCATCACCAAGAAGGACAGTTATCCTTTGCCCTGAATTGACAATTCCCTCCATCTGCTTGCCAGTTCTCAGTACTTTTCGGCCATGGACTCACCAGCGGATATTGGCAGGCCAAGCTCGCCCCTGAAGACCAAGCCAAGTGCACTCTCATCATTAGTGAGGGGCTATTTGAGCCCATCAGGATGCCCCAAGGCCTCTGTAACGCCATGGCCACTTTCCAACGTTCCAAGGACGGGATCCTTGGGGACTTGAAGCTCTCATGCGTCCTCATCTACCTGAATGACATTAACTTCTTCTTGCGAACCTTTAATAGACATGTCAAGCACCTCAGGGAAGTCTTCAAATGACTTTGGAAGGACTCTATCAAGCTCAAACCTTTGAAGTGCTCCTTCTTCCAATCCGAGCTAAATTTTCTAGGGAACAAAGTCTCCAATCATGGCATCCAGCCTATACCAAACAAAGTTCACGCCATTGAGAAGATTTCACGCCCCCAAAGCTTAAGAGATATCCAGGGTTTTCTTAGCATGGTGGGCTATTATAATCAGTTTATACCCTGGTTTGCTGACCTAGATGAGCTACTGTTCTACCTTCTTCAGAAGAATGTGCCGTTTGAGTGGCAGCCTGAACAGGAACAGGCTTTTATTGCCTTACATATGGCTCTATGTATTAAACCCATTCTAGTTCACCTGTGCTTCGACCAACCCTTTTTATCGTTCACAGATGTGAGTGACATTTCTGTCGGAGCTATCCTAACCCAACATGATGAAAACCAGGTCAAACATCCCGTGGCCCACTTTAGTAAGATGCTAAGTAAAGCTGGAAGGAACTACAGTGTTACTGAGAGGGAATGTCTAGCCATCTTGCTAGCCATCAAACATTTCTGGCCTTATCTCTATGTTATTACTTTACTATTATTACAGACCATTCCTCGCTCCAGTGGCTCTAAAAAAATCAAGACCCCGATGGTCAGCTAGCCAGGTGGGCTTAATGACTACAAAGCTATGATTTCACCATCATCCATCATACAGATGTGATTCACCAGAACACTGATGGTTTCTCTCGGATGCTGGTGCTAGCAGTCTTGACCCCTGAGGAGGATTAGCTATATGATCTGATAGGTCAACCTGAGCAATGGAAGTTGGAAACTCCCAAAGTCCAGGCTGAACTCCGAAGAATGACTTGAGACACTCAAATCAAGGATTGGCTGTTCTACAAGAAGGTTAACAAGAAGTGGCTCCCCTATGCCCGCCCCTCTTCTCAAACTGATTTCATTCTAGAGGGCTATTCCACTGTGGGGCACGGGGCAGTTAAGAAGTCTTATGAATGGATGAAGTCACGATGTTACTGGAACCAAATGGTAGAAGCCATTATTGAGGTCTTGGAGGCATGTATGACTTGACAATCCCACAACTGAGCCAACCCTCAATTTCAACACTCAGTTGTTGCCCCAACCAGGCCCTTCAATGTCATTAGCATCTATGTGGTGGGTACCCTTCCCTCCGGGATGCATGGCCATAAGTATATTATCCTGGATGTGGACCACTTAACCAAGTGGGTCAAAGCGATTTTGGTTCCCGCTGCCACTGCCAAAGCCAAGCTCTTTTACTTGTTTAATCTGTTTTCACCTAGCATGGGTGCCCCTGAACCTTACTTTCAGACAATGGATTGAATTTCACTTCAAAGGTAGTACAAGAACTAACTTTGCTATTCGGCACTACCCAGAGTTTTGCCACCACTTACCACCCATCTACTAATGGGGCAGTAGAACGCGTCAAAAGAACTCTTATTTCCATCCTACAGAAGTTGGCTGCCTTGGATCCTGCTTGATGGAACCACTAACTACCCAGCGCCTTGATTGCCTACAGGGTGAGCTACCACTGAGTCATCAAGATGTCCCCATTTAAAGCCCTATATGGACGTGCACCTCAGCTACCAAGTAGCGTCCAGTAATTGCTTAAAGCCTCCCCACATGAGAACTACAAATTAACTATGAGGGCCTTAGCCGATGAAATTGTCCAGCTTCAAGCCCTAGCCACCCAAGGCATTATCACCACTACTGGAAAAGAAACATCCTGATTTAATCTCGGATGACCCTCCTTACCAACTTTGCAATTATGTGACCTTGTTATCTTTTATCACCATCGACCTGGAGTCCAACAAAATAAGCTAGATGTTCTTTGGTCTGGACCCTATAAGGTTATTCATATGGTGAAGTCTAAGTACTCCATTGCTGACGTCAAACCAAGGGATCATAGTCAATTGGGTGCATGGTTGGTTTCTTTGGCCATATTCTCCCCTCCAACAGGACCTTGAGGGGGGCATTGTCAGAATTCCAGATAACAAACAAATTGAATTTCCCACTTCTGGATCAGGCCATACCAAATCAGTTACTGAACCTAAACAAGCGAAATTAACTTCAGGATCCTCCTCCCCTATTCCTGAGTCATGTGGGGCGGCGTTTCCATCAATTCAGTCAGGTGGGCGGCAAATTCCTTTATGGATGATCACAAGGCGGCCAATCTGGAAGATCAGGAAAGATCCTGAATGGATGGGGCCCTGACAATCCCTGAGGCACTGAGTCCCCACTCACCCTATAAATATTGACACCTTTTGATTTAATAAAGCACTCAGAGCTCTAATCCAATTTTCCATTTCCTTCTCAGTGCCTTTTCCAAATTTCCAGCTTTAAGCCACCTTTGAACCTTGGAAACAGTCTAAAGAACTGTAGCGCTGACAGTACCCATCAGCAAGTCAATCTTTAAGGTGATTCTTTACATATTGTAAAAATCTCCTCAACCTTGCCTGACATTGTGTATGTGAAACTTTTGGCAGAAGAAGCAATTTTACATTCAAACTTACCTCCTGGGGTTGTTCCTGTAAGACCCTTCTGTGAGAAAGATGTCCAAATACAACTTCCTAGCCGCTCCTTCAGAGATTCTATACAGCAGCTGCCTTTAGTTCCAGCCTATGCGCTCACCATTGATAAGCGCCAAGGTTTGAAATTAGATGACATCACCTTGGGTCCCCTTCTCCATCCCACCCGTTGTACTCCCTAAATAAACTGGTACCCTATATGTAGTGCTCTCTCGTGCACTAAAAGTTGCTAATGTTTCACTGCTTCAACCATTGATTTTGTCTGATTTGCAGTACTTTACACCTTTAAGTGAATGTATTTCTAAAGATACAAGGATTTGCTCTTTGGATCCCAATATATAAACAGTGATAATAGGAAAAACTGCACTTGTGAGCTTTAGGGTTCAAGTAGATAAAAGAGGGCTAAAAGCACAGCTTTTAATACTTAATAGCAGTCTTTTCTCACTCATAATTGAAAAGATATCTTACATTATTTTTACTCACTCCTATGATAATTGAAAATTAAGTAGTTTTTCCTAAGGTTGGGACTTAGAAAATCTGTCATGCTACTGGTTGTGCTTTCCAAAAAGCCTGCAAGGTAGTGCTATAGTAATGTACTAAGCATTGCCAAGGACCCTTAAATCTTCTTTGCTGTTTTCATTAAGTTTTTGCAGAGGTGGGGAGTTTGGGAGTAGTCATTTTGACTGCTGGCGGTTGAGGTCTCTTGCTTCCACCAGGAGACCTCCAGGGGAAACATTGACACCATCCAAGACCTTTGATTTCTAACTGATCTCCTTTAGGCTTCCCTCTCATAAGATTACCTATTGGAGAAAGCATTTAATTTAAAAATTTGTCACCTTGGTAGTACTGTTGGTACTACTGAGATTTTTGCTTTCAAGGGGGTGATATAATAATTAATGGAGATTTATAGATTTTCTTAAGGTTGGGACTTAGGAAATTTATTATGCTAATGGTTGTGCTTTACAAACAGCCTGCTAGATAGTCCTAAGGCAATTACCTAGACGTTGTCATAGGCTCTCTAATCTTTTGTTTCATTTTTGCTAGCTTTTCTTGATATATATTGGGAGTTTGAGGGTGGTCATTTAGACTGCTGGTGGTTGAGGCCTCTTGCGCCCACCAGGAGACCTCCAGGGGAAACGTTGATACTTTCCAGAAGCCTTGGATTTCTAACTGATCCCCTTCAGGCTTCCCTCTCACAAGGACATCCATCAAAGAAGGCACTTGATTGCAATTTTTAAAGATTTTAGGCTCCCAATTCACTAAACAGCAAATTACTGGGATGGCAGTATTTGTTGGTCTTACACACCTAATTATTATTGATATTTCATAACTCTTGAGGGAGGGTACCCCAGTGGAAGCATATGGTTTTTTTGACCACTGCCTACCAAGTTTGATACCAGTAGATGAACTTTGGGTAGGGGCTAATTTATGACTATGTAGGTGTTGCGCTCCAATACCATAAACTGGAAAAAGCAAATAGCAATGCAGTTAATAGAGTTCCTGGCCTATCATAACATTGCATGTGAAGGTTTACCAGGATTTATCCTCCTTTCCTAAAGAAATTGTTTCCCCTTTAAATTAGTTGTATCATCTCTCATATAACCCACCTCACATAATACTATTTTGCATTAATTTTATTATGATACTTATTTAGCTTGATGATGTATTTTATTTTCCTTACCTAAAATTTTTATTTACTTTACTGTTTATTATAATTCTTGAATGAAACCATATGTAAGGAATTTATTCTGTAATTTTGCTGTGCACATGCATGTAAATCGGTCAATTTATTGGTTCATCAGTTTTGCCGACATTTGGTGGTTACTTGGCTAATTACAATAAGCTCAGTAGTTTTGGTAGTATATAGGTTACTTGGTATTAATTGATTTGATAGATTCAATGGTTTTGCTGGGTAGTTGATGGTTTTTAAATTACATGATTATTAATAAACTTTATGGTGAGATGATATAATAATTTTGGTTAAAGACCTATATATCATTTTTATATATAATAGTCAATTTTGAGTTTTTAAACTAAAATAAAATTTAGCCTTTGTTTTCTCCTTTAATATATAAATATATGTTATGATCTTGGTTATTATAGCTCATCTGTTGGAGGAATCTAATAGCTACATATAATATGTTTTATTTATATATCTATAAATTTACTGCGGGGAAGGCTGACCATGGGATGGACACTTTCGAATATGACTCAGGAAAGATAAACTTAGTACCAGGGGAGGCACCCCAGAGAAGCGATGCTATCTCTTGTTGCCAGTGGGAACGCCAATTATGGGGAGGGGGAGGGAACGTGTAAAGGGGCCGTAGCCACTATTGAGCACATGTGGAGGAAGGGTTCTGATTTGATGAACCAGACTGGGAACCAGGAGGAGACCAGCTGTTGGCGACGCGGTGGGAGATATCCAAACATCCACGCTTGAAAGTGGTCCACCAAAATGAGCCTGGAATCTGTGGACAGCTTCTGGGAGGGTGGGGATGGATCCAGCGATGGCATCCAAGACAATCGTGTGGATAGTCCACATGGCGATTGCAACTACCAGAGCATGAAGGGAGGGCGGAAGGGGAGAGGCCATTGATGAAGCAAACATATCTTTTGACAGACTGAAGGGATGCGTTTGATCCTGGCCCAGTAGACGTTGGACTTCGCGCCATATCACTTTAGAGGTGGGGCACTTCTCCAGGCGGTGGAACAGCGTTCCATACTGGCCACACATGACACAGGATGAGTGTAAAGCGTTAGAGCGCTCAGCTGTATGATACATCCGCCTCAGGCAGCGCCACACATGGGAGCAGACTTGAGGCTGCAACAGAGGATGGTGTGTGTATTTCCAGATAGTCTTTTGGGTCTCAGTGGAATAAGGGATGTCCATCATGTCCAGGTAGTCCACCCTGGATAGGACATGGGGTCAAATGAGGATCACGCCATCATGGATGGGTAGCCCCTGTACCTCTTGTGTGAACTGAGGAGAGGGGCGGCCTCTTGGGTTGTATGTCCACTAATAAGAATTCTCCACTCTGCACTTCGCATGGAGAGTAGGATTCGTTTGTAGTGGGTTTTAGTACCGTGAGGACCTGTGGCTGATGTGTGTGATGCGAGGTATTTCATCAGGGAGTGGGGGTTTGATGGATTGTTGAGACCCAAGGCTCGGGAGAAGTTGGAGCAGGCTGCGCAGGACCAGTGTTGGGATGGGAGTGTAGGAGCGGTGACAGCCGTGATCCAGGTGCCCAGGATTTTGGCAGCATGGGCTTTGAAGTCAAGCAGGCCCATGCCACCTTGATGAGGGCCAAACATGACCTCTAGCCGTACTGATGGAGGGCGGCCTGACCAAAGCCATCCTTGCAGCAAAGCATACAGGGATTTGAAGAAGCTTGGGGAGAAGGGGATGGCGTGGGCTCTGAACCAGACTTTGGATAGCAACATAGAGTTGGCAAGAACAACCCTGCCAGTGAGGGTAGTAGGGTGGGCTCTGAGAGAGGCGATTCGCTTCGTCACGTTGTCTATAATATGACTCTCCATTACTGCTGATGCGTATCCACCTGCCTCCACCCACATGCCCAAATGGCGGACCGGCCCTATGGTAGGGCGTGGCACAAAGGGGAGCACCAGTGGAGCGGTGTGTGTTGAGTTAGTAAGGTTTGGACGTGGGCGAGCAGATGGGCCAGGTTGGGAACTAATTGCTGGGGCCCAGCAGTTCTGAAACCAACTAAGGAGGATGCTTTTGGTTTTGGAGGCGTTCAGTGCCGCGTTGCTTACCTGGGAATATTCCTGGATGAGGGCTTCAAGCGCGCGCGCATCTTTGTTATTAGACACCCCCACCACGCAATCATCTGCAAATGCCATCATCTTGACTGGGGTTTGGCCTGGCACATGGACCCCAGTGAGTTGGGCATTCACATTTCGAAGTAGTGGCTAAGGCTGAAGTTATATAAGAGTGGGCTCAGGGGGTCCCCTTGTCGCAGGCTCCTTTGAGGGCGAACTACTTCCGTTAGGAAGCCTGGTCCACGTACTGCCATTGTTGCAGATTCCGTGAGCAGCATCACCCAGTTAATGAAGCGGGGGGTAGGCGGAATTGATGGAGGCAGGCCCTAAGGTATTCCCAGCTTACTCTATCATAGGCCTTTTGTTGGTCCAAGAATACAAGTGCCCCAGAGGCTGTGGACTGACATACATTAGCCACAGAGTGCACGTTATCCCAAATTGACCTTCTGGGGATGAAACCAAATTGTTCTGGGGAGATAGTGGCAGATGCTACAATCCCTAAATGGTTAGCCATGATTTTTGTTAAAATTTTGGTGTCTGTGTTTGTTAGAGAAATGGGGCGCCAGTTGGCTAAGTCAAGCTTATCCCCTTTCTTGAAGAGTGTGACAGTAAAGGCCTCATGTCCTCCTGGTAGGAGGCGCGTTACTAAGAGGCTTTGGTTAAGTGAGGCTAGCAGCAATGGGGATATATATTTGAAATATTTTTTGTAGAACTCATATGGAATGCCATCTGGGCCTGGGCATTTTTGGTTTGGCACACCGCGAATGGCTGTCCATAATTTGTTCAGAGTAATTAAATTCATTATTTACGGGTATTAGAAAACAGTGTGGATATGAGCTCAGTTGAGAAATTTTTACCATTTTGGCTGGCTGAATTGGTTTGGCTTAATATAACTTGGAGTAATATTTTTGCATTTTGATTGCCACCTCAGCTGGAGTGTCCGCAATGGAATTATCCGATCTTTGCACCTGTGTGCAGGCCATGCTCTGGTGTGGTGCGAAAATTTTTTTAAAGAAGTATGCGGTGCACTTGTCGCCTTTAGTGATGTATGTGGCCCTGTATTGGACACAAACCTGATGTTTGTGTTGCCTTTTGAGTGCGTTGAGGTGGGCAGCTGCCTCCGCCCACTTCTGGCCCCATGCAGGGCTGTATCCTGTGGCTGTAATGTTGGACTCCAAGTGGGCCAATTCCACCAGAGCGCGTGAGATATCTGCCGATGTGGCTCATGAGCGTCTGAAGGAGAGATGGCGATAGTGGTGGATGGTGTCCTCTTTGAAAGTTGCCCATGTGGAAATGGGGTCCGTGCAAAACGGTGCAACAAACAATTTTGCTAAAATTGCCTCTTCCACCCACGTGGAAAATCCTGGCGACGTGAGCTCAGGGGGGCGGATTTTGCACCAATGTGGGGCCTTTGCAACTGTGACGGGTAAGTGGTAGGTTATTGAGACCAGTTGGTGGTCAGAGAATTCCATTTTTGTTGTTTTGAAGTGGGAGATGTGGGGTTGAAATTTCGCCGGTGTTAGAATAAGTCCGATGTGGGTCATGGACCTTAATTGGCTGTTATGGACATGGGGACACATCATGTTTTCGAGCAGTGGGGCATGTTGTGGCAGCGCATCCATTAACCCAAGAGTGGCTTTTAGAACATGTAGTTTTATGTGACCCTGTGGGGTGTGGGGTGAGGGCAGCCACCGGTCCATTGGTGAGGTTAGCCAACAGTTCATGTCGCCAACTAGGAAAGAATCAGGGGGTAGTGGGAGGGATTTGACCAACAAGAAAAATACCCAACGCTCGTGTGCACCGTTTGGGGTGTAGATGTTGACAAATGCATGTGCAATGTCAGCCCACAAGAAGGTGATGATGAGCACTCAGCCATTTAGGAATGTTTCTGAGGATGTAATTTGAAAAAATTATTTTTCTGAATTAGCACCCCACAGTGCTTCAACCAAAAGGATAGGGATGGGAGGAGCATTGTTTTCCAAGCTTCCTCGGAACCTCATGGACAGTGGGATTCCTGGATGGCCAGGATATCCACGGGTAAATTGTGTTGTAAAAAACTCAGTTTCCTAGCCCAGGATGGGGAGGCCTTGAGTCTGGTGATATTCAGCATCCCTAGAGTGAAGGTTTCCCCCATCACACCTTAGGTGTGAGAGGGTGGGCCCCCAGGCCCACCAGCCTCTTCAAGGTCCCCACAGGCTTTCACAGCAGCGCAGGTATTAGCAGCAACGCTATCAGGGTTTTTGTTAATTTTTGTGGAAAGAGTCGCGTTGGCTTTGGCCTTCACTTTTTGTTTTCCTGACGTCGGACAAATTTTTGCGGTGCAGATAAGTTTGGTGCACCGTCGAGCAGGTCAAAAAATTTTTTTCAGTTGGGATAGGTCCCAAGTCGGTTTTGACTTGAGCTTGGGTGCAGCGATTGGGTGAGATCAAATCTCCCATTGGATCCTCAGATTGAGTGGCCCGCTCAGCATGGGCCCCCAATCTGATTGGGTAATGGATTCCCAAGTCGCTTCCACCGCGAAGGTCTCCATGTCCTCCTGGCGTTGTGAGTGCGGGATGGTGGTGGTGGCCTTGGCCACTTCCTTGGCCGCGGCCCTACAGGCCTGCTTGGCCTTCTTCTGCTCCTGCGGGGAGATGGGCTTTACCAATAGGTAGCAGCCTTGTGCTCCCCATGGGAAAGCCTCCTTGGTGCTTGCAGTTGGTTCATAGTGCGCCTCTCCGCTGGCCATGGCCGCCGAGGGGTGCTCTTGGAATGTGACGCCCTCCTTGATGGGGCATGCATGCGCCTTATGGCCGAACACGTCACAGTGGGTGCAAATGGGGGGCGCGCCGTCCATGGTTACCTGGAATGGGTGGGTGGTATGCCCTGCAATGTCAATAAAGGTGGAGTGCAGGATCTGGGTTAGGTCCTTTGCAATCTCCTCAGTTGGGGTCAGAACTGCAATGGCTTTGCCAGTGCACAGGTGTGGCATCAGCGTGAAACGTTGCATTTTGAAATATTGTATTTTGCCATATACAGCGAGACCATCTTTCAGGTGTTGCTCCAAAATGTCACGTTTTACTGTAGTAGGCAAAAAGTCAAACGTGAGGAAAATTTGGTTTGATTTTGTCCATCTGGTGCATTTGGTTTCGATGACCCATTGCCCTTCAGGGAGGTCGACCACTATGTGCACCGCTGCAGCCTCGTCTGCTGCTATTTTGCTTTTAAAACCTAGGTCCAGCCAACCGCACGACATGGAGTGAGGTGCAATGTATACCGCAGTCAGGAAAATTTTGTGTACATCTTCACAAAATTTTTCCCATAAGGCCATTTTTTGGATGTCCAGATACACATGGACTCCAAATTAACCAACAAAAGTGGCTGGGAGTGTGGCGTGTTGATGTACTGGTTGCATTGTGCTTGCCACATGAGTATCTCTGGGGAAATTGTGACCACCGGTTTTTTGAGATTTTTGTCTATTCCGCTGGATTCTCCGGGGCGTTTTTAACGTTGGAGGCCGCGGGCCTTCCGCCTGCTCCTCTTGCCTTGCTTGCCCAACTGCTCCCAGATATGGGCGCAAACTAATCTCCTCTGTGAGATTATCAAACTAGATTTAGTCTTGAATTGAATAGGTTGCAAAAGTGTTTGCAACGAGAAAGAAAAGTTTTATTTATCTTTAAGATAGTTATTATATCATTATCATCTTTCATCTTTCTATTGTCAACTATCAACTAAATACTGCTATATATAATTAAATGATTAATGAATCATATTATTTTTAATAAGTAAAGGTATGGTAGAAAGGGTGTCTAGCCTAATGGGTATTTAATCCTATATTTTTGGTGTAGTTTTAATACATATTATTCAAAGCCTGTACTTCTAAGAAAATATGGAATGGTACATTTGTGGTATATTTGTCCCAATCCCAAGGTTGACCAAAATCAAAATTTTTTTTAAATAGTATTGTAGATGGCAAGCAGAATTTAGTATATATATATGAGCCAATTATTCTAAATCATAATATTACTTATACATACTAACTAGATAAAGAAATCACTGTATCAGCGATCCAGTGATATACCGCCCCACATGGGGCTCTAGTTTTTATATCTAAGGTAAAATCATATCAAATCTAGCTAGTCAATTATTCTAGTGGAGAGGATGGTAGCTATCAGTGATTTTTACTGCCTATCACCTAGATCTCAAGGTTTTACTATATCAAAAAAATTTAAATTAAGAATAAAATTAAAAAAAATTATAGATCACAAAGGAATTGATTGTTAAGTTAAACTAGCTAAAGCATACTGTTAATTTATTAGAACAATGCTTTTATATATAATAACTTTACTAAGTAAAAGTTACTTTTCTTTCATCTTGATCTAACTTTGAGCAAATTTATTAAAGAAAAAGCGTTTAATTTTCCACTGCCATCTGGCCACGCCCATTTTTCAAAAAATGTCCGCAGATCCACCGCCTGATGCCTAATGTGAGGTAGCAGTGCTCCACCGCCTAGAGTTTTCCACCCTGCAAGCAAATGCGTTTGCACAGGTTCAACTAGCCTACCATCTTCTTCAGGCCATTTAGTCTCCCCACAGACTTAGCGCTCCACCTGGTTTACATCCACCTTCTCTCCCCCATCCTCTCACCCTCCCTCATTCCAACATCTGATTTTGCCTAAGAGTTAACTATGGACGTTTGTTCCCATATGCTGACATGGCAATTATTGAAGTAGCCACAGCTGCGTTTACACTGGCTGGCTCTATCAATTTTCACCCATTTAAGGACTATTTGATGTTGATTACAAAATGAAGGAGGATGCTGCAGCAGCAGCTTCTACTCCAATAATTTACAAAAAACACTTCCATTCCTACCACCCAAACTTGCCTTCCTTCTGACACCACATTGGTGGTGTCCTTCACATCCCTCCCATCTCACCTCCCACCCCAATTATTATATGATCAGTTAATGGGTGGGCTTCTGGCATATGGGACACAGCCCAACCTTGTCTTCGCCATTCCTTCTGGAGCAGAGCGCCTAGCTGCACCTCGTGCCACTGCCACCATAATCCCACACCACCCTGCCATAGCCCACCAAATCCCCCCATGCTCATATCACCTTGGCACATGAGCATTTCTTTTGGGCTCAGGTGGATAATGGTTGCCAAATTTGTCCCCTCTGTTTTGGTCTCAACCATTCAAAAAAATCCTGCCTCCAAGCCACTTCCTCTAGTGTAGCCTCTGAGCCATATTCAGCAGATTCTAAATGCGGCGTTTTGTTGCCTGCTCCTGCTCAAAGTTCTCTCTTGATGGGCCAGAGTGAGCTGTCAGCCTCCACCAAACCCACCAACACTATCCAACCCAATTTCACCTAAGCCAATCAGAAATAGGCCTGAACCACCTTTCAAACCCAAGCAGCCCATTTTGTCTCCTGCTTACCCAAATTTTTCATCCACTATTTCTGTAAACCAAAATCCATGGGATAGAACGGCCAAGATTGATGAATCAGGTAATGTTGTCACCAATGAAGACTCCGGTGAACCTCTCAGCCCATTCAATTGTGTTTGGGCCAAATTTTACAATTCTGATTTTGACCAACCCCCATCCCCTAAGTGATTTACTCCCAAACCCAATGCCATCCCCTACCAAATTGACCACCAGCTGCCTTAGCAGTGGTGGCCTCACCCCATTACCCAATCCTACACAAAGCGGTGGCCCAACCCATTTCTCAATTCCACCAGGGGCTGAGCATACTTGAGTTCCCCCTGATTTCCCCAAGACAGCACAGGAGAAAATCACAAAATTGGTCACAGAAGCCACTGATGCAATCATGCATGTGGTCCAATTAGCAGATTTTGACCCATCTGTAAAAATCACCTGGCAAAGTCTCACCAAATTTTCCCAGCTTCCTGAAGCCCGCATTTAAGCTGAACACCAAGTAGCGGAATTTGTGGATTCAATCTACCAAACTGATCTTGGGGGAGGTAACCAACTCTTCGTCCATCTACACCCCCGCCACACTGATGCCCCCACACCTTACCTCTACGCTTTTGTCCATTTCTATAGCTCTAATGAGGATGACCATCTGAATATGTCTGTAGAAGCGCTGCCTGACCCCCCTCACCCTCTGCCATGGTGGGTTAGTGGTATAACGCTCCCCACCTGGTTGGAGTTTTATTTTAGTTTTGTTTTTCTTTTGGTTGGTTTTTGGTTTTGATCCATTCTATTCTTTTGTTTGGTTCTTTTGCTCATTGAGTATTGGTAGTGTCCATCCCCTGGTCAGCATGCCTTTGATTAAATTTAAAAAAATTAAAATTTTTATTAGTAAGTAAAAGTTTATAACAAATAAGATATTCAATCTATGCTTTGTCTGAAAAAACATAGCATCTTATGTAGCTTTCATAATGAAATTGTGACAGATAAAATTTTTGCCGCAACATCTGAGATCTTAGATGGCTTTTTATTGCCAAAAAAGTAATTAAACCAGAGTTTTGAGCTGATATTTTATTATCAGGAAAAAATGCTGCAAATGTGGACCAAAAACCATCACAAAAAACCAAATTTATGGTTTTTGGTTAAGAGGATGATTAAATACTGGATGTTAGGTAAAATCAATATATGATGGGTAGAAAATGCACATAAGGCTTGCCAAAATCTAAGCTATGACATCAGATCAAAAACTTTTTGTCTGATTAAATTATTGATAAATGAATGAGAGGTCTGACATTACAGATTAAAGAAAGTTATGACAAGCTTTAATGTTCTGTAGCCCACAACATTTTCACAATATTGTAATTGGTTTGAAGGAGCTGACAGAAGCAAAATCTAAAGGTTAATAAACCAATTGTTAAGGAAAATGTCCAAGTATAATAGGACTAGGCCTCCACTCAGCGTGTGACAGAACCCAGTGGAATGTCCAGAAAGCTAGGGGAACAGCCATTAGCGGGATACTCAAAATAAGGAAATATATGATTAAGACTTAAAAGGTAGTGGTTTAACATAGTACCCATCGTTCGCACTACATGCCAAAGGGATGTGATGGTGCCAACTGCATGGTTTACAGGTACTACTGTAAGGTCTGAAAGGGTCAGAATGAAGGGAAGTTCTCCAGAGATTTTTGGGCAAACATAAGAAGCAGATATAACATTGGCACAGTTTTGAAAACAAACAATTTAGAAGAAATTGGTTTCAATCTTAGTCAAAGTTGTTGGCATCCCAGAGTGTCACTGGATCAATTAAATGGATTTCCCACAGAAACTTGGTGGTCAATTGGTCAATAACATAGCATTAATTTCCCAGGCGTTTCTTGGCACTGGAAACATAGCAGGAGGATGATGATATCCATGGGGAACAAATTGGAACTTGATAAAGTATAATTGGCATATCCTCTTCACCTAAGCATCTCTTTTCAAAATAAAAAGTGACCCAGGAAAAATTTAGAAAGAACAATTTATTAGTTAGTGGCCTACTGCACATATAGAGAAGTAAAAGTGCAACTCTGACAGTATAAACATATAGTAGGGATCACAGAATGCAGAGCTTAGCTCATAGAAATGCATGACACACTGTAAAAGGCTTATTAATTTATAAAAAATACTCCACCTAATGGATACATCAAATGATAGAAGACTGCATGACAAACATGACCCCAAGATTCTTGGTGACAATGCTCATAAAAATCTAAACAACTCTGCATCCAACCCTTCAATCAATGCAAGAGATACGTTTTCAGATGACTTTGGGTGACCAAAACCTGAAGAGCAAACCCAGTATGTTATTTAAACGTCAGGCCAACACTGCAACAGTGGATTCTGCACCCCCGTCACTAAGACCAACCTAGGAGAAGCTACTAGAATGGCAGCTGGAAAGGCACCAAGAACAACATAATCCAAGAACAACACTTAAAGCTCTGGTAATACCACCAGAAACATTACTGCAAGAACATTACCTGTTAAGGAAAAAAAATGATAATTTAATTTCCATGCAGGGAGATGCTTTCATAAAAGTTATTTATATTTTGGTTTGGTATAAACTGAAGCCAACAACTCTCAAAAACATTTTTTGGGAACAACTACTAACTGCAAATGCTCACCATATAATTGACGGATTGTTGGACTGAAACACCTATGTTGAGAAATTGGTATGACTGGACAATAAGCCATATATTTGGTGTATTGTAGTTTATTACTCAGAGTGAGCCTCAAGATTTTAGACGTAGATTATGTTGACTGGAATTAAATCAATCAACGTGATAATAGGTTGGCGAATAGAGGGAGTTCCACCAAAAACTCAATGATGGGACAATACCCCTAAAAGTGTAGTGATTAGAGTGTTACAAAGCTGATGGGTTGAAATCAACTGATAATATTGAACATTAAGAGCTAAACAAGAGGATGGAAGGAGGAAGTCTTTTGGAAGAGAAGAAGGAAGGAAAAGGGTTAATGGAAGTAGTCCATTATTTTATATAAAATAAACTGGTATCTGTTGGGGAGATAGCTCCTTATTTATCAATTTATTAAAAATTATCAAGTATTGGCAATCTTCATACCATCCATCCATCCATTGCTAAGTGGTGCTAAACCTCTGCAACCAGCCTAGCAGGTTTAATCAATAACGCCCAAAAGTTAACAGTGGTGATCACTTCAGGGGGCCGCTGGTCAACTGTAGTAAAACGTCAACTAGGGCATCATGATGAGCCCCCACTACTAATGTCAGATTAAGTAGGGTCCACAACTGATACTTCAGCAAGCTGATGGAGATATCTAATGAGGAATTGGCACTATTTACGGTAAGGGAACCAGGAGATGAAAAAATAGGGTGGACTTTCAGTTAGCAGCTTTCCCCACGTTAGAGTTAGATTAACAGGGCAGATCCACAAATGTAACTCCTCAGCAACTGCAGGGTATCATGTAATGGCTCTTTCGGGGTTACCGCCTCTACAAAGGAGATGTGGGTGAAAATGCCATGAGCCTGTTTTATAATCAACGCGACCAAGAAGCACGTTATGAGATATGTCTTACCTTGACACTACCACTACAGGTTTGTCTCACCGGCTTAGCTCCCATGGGGTTGAGGAATACCTGGTTGCTTATTTTCAGCCTTCAATCCGCCAACTATTATGTGTATTGGCCCAGAATAATATTAAAAATCAGCAATGACATGCGTTTTGCTCAAGTGCAACAGAATGACACTCGCCTCTTGCTTAAACTCCTTACCACATTTTTTCAGAAATACAGGGGCGCTAGTGCGAGTAGACAGTTGTGTCATGGATGTTCATAACTGCATGGAACAATTAGTCCCACAATCAAACCATGAGTTGCCCGAGTAATAGGAGAATTATTAGACTGGCGTGGTATTTCAAGCGAATGGATATGGGATGTCACAACATTGAATAGTAACACAGAGCACTTTATGGTGGATATGTACAAATGGGTAGAAAGCATCGACACAGCAGTGGCTCTTTTGAGGGATTAGAATACCCTGTTAGAGTTTTGGGTGACTGAGCACTAGAACAGTGGCAATTAAATTTAGCTAACTTTGAGCTGAGTAAAGTAATCAGCAGGCTGCAGAACAGTCAACTGGCTCTTTCTTGGCAACCTCAGAATATGGGAAATTGATAAGTCGGATCAAACACTGGAGGGTTCCAGTCAAGCAGCTTGAGGTCGAGCCATTACTCATCCATTTGTTGAGATGGTAAAGTACGCCAAAATGCAAGTATGATTTAAAACCTTTGACAGTCTAGTGAGGAATTGGTGCAGGAATGAGACGCTTCAATCAATCAATGTGGATGAAGCAAACAGACAAGCTCATGAAACTGGACAGCAGAACTCAAGTATGCAGGGTAAGTTAAGGGATGTCTTTATATGGCCCAGGAAATGGAGCATAAATTAGATGCTGAGCAAGAATTCTGCCACAAATTACAGAAAGAAGTCAATGAGCTTAGACATGGGCGAGAGACAAGTGGTGTCACTGTAATTTGGTCAAAGCGGAACAGATAATAGATGAAATTTTCGCTTCACAGGCTGGCAAAGGAAGTAGGGTTGCATCCAGCGGTGATTCTGGAGAGGATTACTACAGTTTGGCCAGCGAGTACCCCAAGTTGTTGCCACAGTCCCTCCCAGCAATTTAACCTAGTCCCAGTCAACTATAGCAGATTTGCAACTGGCCTTGTGACCCTATTCTTGCCCACAAGGGGATGTTCCCCTTGGCCAATATGAACCTAACATGTCTGTTCCCCAAGCCCAAAGCATGGAGCTGGGCGAGTTTGTACGGATTGAGAAGCTGCCACCTTTCAGTCAAGATGAGAACATGCAAAAATATTTCAAACGTTTGGATTCACTGTTGAAGGAGCATCAGACCAGCGTAAAGCTAATCTGTTGTTATCCACTCTGGATGTTGAGAGCACCAACTAGGTCACATGTTACCTTAAGAGTAGTCTCATAATGTATAAAGAGGTGAAGGAGACTGTGCTCCGTCTGTTTGAGGTGTGGCAAGGATGGCGCAGTGCAGGCCAAAATTTTGACAATAAAGTTTTAAAAGAATGAGTCTCTGGTGGAGTTCGTGGAGCGGTTCATGGCTGAGGCTCATGTGTTAGTGGAGAGCAATTATCTTAACCAATGAGGACGTAGGCATAGGGATGATGGTGGATGTCAACCCATATTGAGAGCTGTATAACGCTATGTATATATTCTTTAAGATGACGCGGAGCTTTTAAAAATCATTACATATATATGCCATCTCTATGTCACTTTTAGTGCTCCCAATGTGAGACAGAAAGCTCTGAAACTGCCACTAAATCCCTGTCAGGAAATGGACCACAACGACTTGGTTATAATCCTTTAGGTAATATTCGTCCAATTAATACTTTGGCGGGTTCTATCCGTCCTCCTTATGCTCAACTGGCTCATCCTCAACTGAATTACAATACCTTGTTTAACTTCCAACCTGGACCTTTAGGTGTGATACAGAGATGAGAGCCATCTATGAATTCTTGTTTCTCATGTGGCCAAAGAGGCCACTATGTGGCTAACTGCCCTGCAAACTGCATGTTCATGATGTACCGCCCACCCTGATCAAACAGGAAAAGATTGAGCGGAGTAGAGATGGGACGCTCTACCTCCACCAATCCAAATTTATTTTCCCTGATAAATCCCTCAAGTCACTTTGCGTTGGTACCAATACTCACCCCAATAAATTATATCTATAAATTCCCCACAACGTCTTGGCCTCAACACAAGAGATAGACCATAACAATGCAGACTTGGAGTTCCGCCAGGAAGTGCAAAATCTGTACGCCTGTCAAATCCTTGAGCGAAATGGCACAGGTGAAGTCAGACCCTCAATGGATGTTGCTGCCCTAGTGGGAATGAGCGTTGCAATTCCAGTAGAAAAGAATGCCCAGGAGCATCCTCATGTTGGTGCTGGTATTGTCACTTTTCTTGGTAACAAAAAGCCCTTGGATGTCCATGTAATAAACACCAATGGTTCTTTTTAACAGAGTCACATACTGTTATATTTTTGTTCAGAATACAAAAATTTGAGCTTCTATGGATACTGGTGCTCCAGTCAATATTATCCACTAAGCTCATGGATAAGCTTCCTCTGAAGCCTGATGTAGAACATCAAGTAGTGTATGGAACTGCAGTGGCACAGAGCACTGTGTCAGAGGGCGCTTTCAACACGTTACCTCTGAGGTTCAGTTTCGTCAGGGATTCCGCCCCAGAGGTGGTTCTGCCTAGTAATAATTACGACATGTTGATTAAAGCCAAGTTAATGTGGTAATTTTTGGGACAGTGGTCAATATGGCGAAAGATACGCTTAATATCCTGTTACAAAATTTCCCAACCTACTTCACCTCCTACGGAGTCCCAAAGGACCCAATATGCTCCAGTCAAATTAATCTTGCATATAGCAACAGGGTAATTCCTATTTAATATCAGTGGATGAAGCAAAGGACTAGAGCTCTGCCTAACCAGATTTATGAGTACAATGACATTCCACTATGAGCTGTAAATGCCATAAGTATGCCTTCAGGGCATCAGGCATACTAGAGATGGAGCTCAAAATAGATGTTCTGGAAGTTTCTGGAAACTGGAGCGCAGGAGGTCGCTGAGGGGAAAGACCCAGGCCAAAGGTGTAACAACAAAGCCAAGTGACCCAAAAACTAAGAGACATCCTAAACGGTCAATATTATGTTTCCATATATCCTTGGAGCAAAACACACACCAAACTGGCCACAACCATCAGGGACATTAGGCCCTGGGAGCTGGTAAGGGTGGCGTAAGTCTAGGGCAAAGGGCAGCAAAATAGAAAGAGGTGGAGCTGGCGGAATAGGCGACGGAGTAGGCGGAGGGCTCACATTCAGCAGTAGGGGCAAACCAGAGCGGAAAACGGACTCCAGCCATCGCAGAACTTCAGAGAGGTGTATTTTTTGTTGAAAAAAAACCAGAATGCAGGAAACTTGCCCAAAAATTATAAACTTTATTAAATTGATCAGAGTATCTGAGAAAAGCAAAGCCTTTCTCATCTGGGGACTTAATTTATAGGAGTATGATTCACGAAGATTTTAAATGGTTATTGAAATCTGACCCAAGCCGAAATTCTTCATTCTTCAACAAACGCAAAATTTTTCAAATTTGGCCAAATTCTGTAATTTTACATCATGTAATTTTCTGAATTTTAGGTTCGATTCCCACCTGGGTTTTCACCTCAGATGGGCCGTTTCCCTCAGCCCTGGTTGGCAAAGCCAAAGCCCATTTTCTGTCAATGACCTTAGAGAGGTCATTAGCGACCCTTAGGGGTTCTGGTCTTTTCTCTAAGGGCTTGTTGGACTTGGATTTGGAGGGGCAGTTAATTTCAAGAAATATGTCACTAGCTGTGACATCACCCTCCGCTCTTGGACGGGGTTCTACACCACCTGAGGGGACATTGGCCAAGGCAAAGTTCTTGTGGGGAGTAGGTAGCTTCATGGCAGCTAAGGGGGCTTGGGTGGCAGGACCTGCGGCATCAGGGAAACAGGAGTGAAAGTCATATATTAGGTCCTGAGCATTAGTCATATCCTGATAGGATACCCAGCTGTTCTTTGTCTCATCATATCCTTTCCAGGATACCAAGTATTGCAGGTGGCATCAGGATAGGCGAGAAGCAAGAACGGCATTGATCTCATATTGGGGTTCACCATCCACTATGATAGGATCTGGAAGAGGTGGCATG
>JAKSZP010018767.1:0-89444 GCA_022478985.1 Massospora cicadina | reverse complement strand
AAAAAAGTTAAACATATAAAGGCAAGTCCAAAAATATTTCCCGGTTTTCTTCCTTGGTTTTAAAGGGAAAAGTTTTTATTTTTTTCAATATGAACCCCTAAAAATTCCTGGGTAAAGAAGGGGGAAACAATTTCCTGAACTAAGTTAATTTTTCCAGAAAAGGAATTTATGGTTCTTGTTAATTAGTTTAAACACTTTTTTTATGGGTTCATCACAAATAACATAAGAAATTTTACGCCTGGGGGAATCAAGAAAGCCTGAGGTCAAACCAAGCCTTATAAATGACCTAATGACCCCTAGAAATGTGATACAACTCAGTTTATTGAGGTTTAAAGGATGTTGAACAACTGAATGATAAAGATGACAATGTATCAATATGTATAAATTCATAGCAACAATCTGTTGATAGATCACTCAAGATATCTGGACAAACAATTTGAAGACACCGAATCTTATGTCAAATGAAGTTTATGTGGTGGGATAACTAAAGCATACAAAAATGCGTCCATAGCCATAAATTGTGATGGGCATTCCACTGTACATAAAGAGTGATTGTATTTACAAACAGGACTCACAAATGGATACAGCTTGTCAATTAACAGAGCCACTATAAGGGTATCACTGATGTCTAGGAGAAATAACAGCATTGGAAACAAATATCAGACACAAAGCAGCTGTACGCTAAAGATTAACTTTAATGGAATGACTTATATCTATATTTTCTTTTCTCTTATTATCTTAGCACTGAAAGATGATCCCATACCAATGATTACTGTCATTTTTATATCCTACACTTGAGGTATAAAAGACTCACAGTTGTTTTTCTTGTAGAAGATCATTGTTTTTAACCCAACTTTTATTTATGCTTTTATTTTATTTTGAGAAGAGAAAAAGAGTTGATTTATGAAAGAATTGATCACAGGATTACACCCAGGACATATCTATATCTAATGGCTTAAATATATCACTTCAGTACTAAAGAATCACTCAAGAGTAGGAGTTCTCTATGAGTTTTGCTGTTAGAAGAATTTATGTGTTCCTGCATGGAACTTGCAATTTAGTACTAATAAACGGTAAACGCACATCTGTTGCACACCTTGGGGTAGTTCACAACCAGGTCAAATCAAATGGAAGAATAGATCCAATTAATGAGTTAATACAATACCAAATGTGAGAGTGGAGAAAAGAGTCTGGACGCTCTGGGTGAAGGGTATGTCTATCAACTGTTTAACATTACTACATTTTAGTCAGACTATCAGCCTTGGAATGGAAAGTGGCAGAATTGAGGAAGCTAGAGGAAAAGGTTTAAGATACTGCTTGATGTTCCCGCCTTTCAGCTTCACCATTAAAAACCTTCAATTCAAACATACCAAATCAAACCTTGGTAAAGGACTCTGAAGCACATTTAAATATTAAAACGAATAGCATGTAGAACATCAAGGCTATAAAATGACAATAAGAAGCTTCTTTAACCTGATAGTGCATTGGACGCTATAAACAGAGACTTAATGACATAAAACTACTAAAATAGACGAACCCAGCTGGAAGTAGCCAGCAGATTTAAGTTAACTTGCAAGTAAGTAATACTTTTAATTTTAAATTATTATAATTTTTTTTAATTTTTATTCAGGAGTACACGACTGGAGATGATGCACTCAAGGGATGGTCTAGGTGAGTAAATGGGAATATATTAAAGCGGGTTGTAAATGGAGTGGTTTGATGCTATTCACACAACCTTGGCATTGCGCCTTGCTGTGGGTTGCTGTTGGGGGAAAACTTGGTTGCCTCAGGTAAATGGGTTTTCCATAAACATGTTCGTTGCACCATGGAAATTTCAAACATGTGTAAAATGGCCCAAGACACTACTCACGCATGCTGTTTTGGTGGAATAGCATCCCCAAACAGCCAGTAGCCAAAGTTTTTTTTAGACTAAAGCGAAAGTTATTGATGGCCCTAGCTGGGTCTGACCCTTGTGGGCTTGACGTGGCAGCAACCCAGTTACACTGGATCGCCCATAACGCTAAATTGAGAATTATCTGGTTGCAATCAAGGTCTCAATGCCTTGACCCATCCTAGAAGAGCCAGTCCTCAGCTATGTGGTTGAGATTTGTGGATTGTAGTTGTGCTAAGTGCACCGCTTCTTCCCAGACTCTTACCACAGTTTTACATGAAACATACCTGTAGTGCAGCGAATCTTCTTCTCTGCACACTGTGCACTGCCTGTGCGTGGCGTTTGAGCACTCCCCTGTCCAAAAAAGTCATCTAGCAACTCTCCAATTTTAGGTTGTAGTTTTGGGGTGGAGTGTAGGCTTGCTGAATATTCTCTAAGTAGTATTATGGAGTTGGGAGAGTGAATTATTTCCCAGAAATCCAGCTCTGGGATTAGCTGGATGCTTGGGCCCTCAGAATTTGCATTGGCTGGTGGCGCTGGGTGCCAATCGAGTTTTAAAATTTTTTGTTTTTGCCCATGGCATGTTTATGAGGTTAGAGTTTGATTCTCTATTCTTGGTTCTATTTTTATATTTGTAAAATAAAAGAGTATTGCTTTGGCCTCAGGCGTCGCGTCCCATGGCCCTACTAACCCAGGACGTGAACCTAGGTAATTGAATAGGGTGGTTGGGGATCCTATGTTCCTGAGAACTAGGTTTCTGGCTATTTGGGTCCTTGCTGCTGATGCCCATGGAGGCAGACTTCCTTCTTGTGAGGTTGCAGCACTGATCCATTTTCATGAATATGTTCCCAGTATTGCATTCAATGTCTATTAGCCCCATCCCACATTCAGAAGTTGGTTCCCTTCGTGTGGTGATCCTGGCTGGGGGGAGCATGAGCCCCATAACCAAGGTTGTAGAATTGATGTGAATTTTTTAAAAAAAATGCTAAAGGTGATAGCATGTGCAGGGTACCAATTTTTTGAAGAGCATAGTGTTGGCAAGGTGACATTTACCAGCCAGAGATGTCTTCCTGATCTTCCACCTTGCCACTGGCCTTTGGATATCCTGAAGTAGCTTCTATTCCACCTCTTGTGTTGCTATACCTGCACTTGTGATAGGGATCCCTAGGTGTTTGATAAGTTCCTTTGAGCAAGGCATCTGAAAGGGCGGTGGGATTAAGCTGAATTTTTTGCACCTATTCACTTTGCTTGTGTTTCTGACTTTTCTTTTTGTCCTCTTGTTTTTAGGTCCCAGAGGCTTGGCCTTTGATAGCACCAAGTTTTGTGATTTGGTTTTGTTGAGTTTGGCTTGGGAGCCTTTTTCATATAGGTTGATTATCTCCTCTACATTTTTGGAATCTGCTTTGGAGGTTACCCCTACCACACAGCCATCTGCAAAGCCCAAAACCTTAAGCGGTTTTTGCCCCTTGCACTCATTGCCAGCTAACTGTTTCTTCATCACCTGTAGGAGAGGGTCAATTGTGAGGCTGTAAAAGATAGGTCTAAGTGAGTCCCCTTGACGGAGGCCTCTTTCTGGTGTGACAGGAGGTGAAATAAATGCAGAACCTAGAATTGAGAAGGTAAATGACATTTGATGGTTCGTTTTCCATGAGATAAAGGGTTTGGGGAACCCTGTTTGTTAAGTATTGCCACCAAGTATTCACAGTCACTCTGTCATATGCCTTAGCTTGGTCTAGAAAGCAGAGTGTGCCCTTGGATGCTCCTCCCAGTGTTTTTGTTACTTGGTGGATGCTGTCCCAAATGCTCTTCCCTGGGGTGAGGCCATGCTGTTGTGGGGCTATGCACTCCTTGGCTTTTTCTGAGAGACGCTTAGCCATTATCTTTCCCATTATCTTCATATCCGCGTTGATTAGAGATATTAGGCGCCAGTTGTTCAGGTCAGTACGGTCCCCTTTTTGTAGAGCACAGTGGTATAGGCTTCTGCGCCTCTTGGGATCACTTTCCCCTCTTGCAAACTTGAGTTAAAGATAGATAGCATGGGCTTCTTTATTACTTATATCGTGCTTTACAGTACTCATAGGGGATGCCGTCAGGTCCTGGTGACTTTTTGGTTTTGAGCTTCCGTAGAACCTGTGCTAGCTCATCATCCGTTATGGGGTCAACAAGCTTGGTTAAATTCTTGGCGTGGTTGAGGACATCATTGATGAAGTAACTCTTAGCAGCTTCCTCTGTTGAGCTGAATTATACTGTTCTGAGTAGTAGGAGTGGGTGATGGATGCTATCTCTTCTGGGTTGCTAGTGGTTTTGCCTTCTCATGTTTGGAGTTCAGTGAGACTGGCTTTTTTACCCTCATTTTTTAAGTCTGATAGAAAAACCTGGATGGTCGATCCCACTTAACAGTCCACCTAGCACCTGCTTGGAGTGCCTCCAAGTGCATTTGGAGTTGTTTATGTTTCTTGCCAATTAGTGTCTGTTTCACCAAATCAATAGCCCACTGTGTTGAGTAGCCGCTACAGGGTGGGTATTTCAGATAATTTAATTCTTTCTGAGCTTTGGAAAGTTCTGATATTTTCTTCCTTGTGCGACGGGATGCTGCACGGGCTGGGGCGGATAGAATTTCCTTTTTTAACCTTTGTCATTGCAGCCATAAGTTATCAGAGTTAGTGCATTTAGCTAGTTCATCTACATGTCTTTTTGTCTGATCTTCTACTTGGACCATATTCACGTTCTTTGGAAGCATCTTTTCCTCGTTAGTTCTTGGGTGGTTCTTCCTTTGATTAATAACTAATTTCACCATTCTGTGGTCTGATATATGTAGGTCAATTGTTGCAAAATCTTCAGCTTGTGACTATAGTGACACGAGTATGAGTATCCAATCAAGTCTAGTGGCGCTGATTAGTTAATTACCTACAATACTTGGCCGCGTTAGACTTGGAAAGTAAAATTCTGAGAATGGTCTGGCATCTAAAAGAACTTTTGATTTCATTAATTGATGTAATTGGTTCGATCCTATTGGTGGGTTTGTGACATTTGGCCATCTGTCACAAGTTCCGTCCAGCCAGCAATTGAAGTCCCCTAGGTAAATCGTTTCTTCTGGAAGGTTCAACTCAATTAGGTTGCTCAAAAACTCTTCCCTTTTGTCCGCTTCAACTAGGGGCATATACTGAAGTAGCCTGATATGATTGGTTCCCTCATTTGAAGGCCAGAACTAGAACCCTTCCTTCCAAATGAAAGTAGTAGTTGGTGATTGTGATGGCAGCTGTCGCTTTGACTACAAATCCACAAAAACTGGTCCTGAATGTTCGCAAAGGGAGAAAGAGCCTGGAAAACTCTTCCTCCTTTCCAGTGGTGCACTTGCTATCCTGCAAGGAAAGCACATCCACTGATGGGTTTATAAGGAGCCCTCGTTTCTTATACAGGGACTTATTAGATGAGAGTCCTGCTATCTTGAGAGTTTTAATTGTTAGAGAGCCCAGAATGCCTGCTATGACTGCATGCGGCCAGATTGACCCTGTGCAGCTGCGGTGGCTTTCTTGTGTCTGGATCTGGTTATAGGACACTCATAAATGGTTTGGACTGGTAGTGTACTTGATTGCAATTCTGGTGGCCAAGATTTCTGAGTTGGGTTATCCATACAGTGAGCACTGTTGTCCTCCATCCCGTTGAGGGTTGAGGAACTGTTGGCTTGTAGATGGGTTTGTTAACTGGTACTGAATGGGTTGGGCTCCATTGTGTACAGGTAGGAAGTGTGTTTCGTCCATTTCTGATTGGAATGCCCATTGCTCATATCCTTGCAGCTGCTGGGCTGTCTTAGGGGCGGTCATAATAGAGAGGTCTCTTGTTGTTGCTCAATGTTGTGCTTGAATACTTCCTTCCGAGCTGCTGCTTCCTTCTCCTCCTTCTGCTTCTTCTGCTTGGCCTTCTCCGCCGCCTTTCTGGCCATCTTTGCTTCTATTACGTTGCTCTGGGTAGACTTTTTGGATAACCTCATAGTTAGCCTGTGATCCCCAGAGGTGAGCTGTTAATGCGTCTTCAAGATCTATATTCTTCAGATTTTCTTCACACTCAATAAACTTTCTTCCTCCCATGTAGCCAGATAGGCATTGTTTTTATGTCCTACTTTGTTGCAGCTCGTGCATATGGGCGGGCTCTTTTCTGGGAGTACTGAAAAAGGGCGAGACTGATTTTCCTTTGGGTCCATGATGTACGCTTTGCGTGGTATTGTATTGATGTCACCATCAGCATCCAAGCTTGGGCGTATTATTGCTACCGCCTTGTCTGTAGCCAGGTGAGGCAGGAGGCGTTTTTACTCCATTTCAAAATAGGCTACTTCTCCAAATGCGCTCAGGCCGCTTGTTAGCGCTGCTCCAGGTAGTCCCGCTTTTCAGTGGTTAAGAGTCCTTCTTGTACTGCAAACAAGCTTTCATTGTCCCAAAAACGGGTGCGTGTGATTTTGATATTGGCTGTAATTTGTTCAGGATCCTTGCCTACTCTCAGCTTATTGTAGTTGACTACAAATGGGGCAGCTATGGCTTCATCCGCAGCCTCAGCAGTAGCGAATCAAAGATCTAAGGTTCCCATTGTGAGTTTTTCAGTCAAGCTTACAGCTTCTAGGAAGCGTCCTGGGATATCCTGACATAATGCTCTATAACATAGAGGTTCCTCAACGCCAAAGTTAATGTGAAAACCAAATTCACGAGAGGTCTTGGGAAATGAGTTGCTGATGTTGCCAGTTTGGTTAAAATCTTGGACCATCTTGAGATAATCACTGTTTGGGACATATGGTCCTTTTTTGCTACGGTTAAAGTTGAGCAGTTGGACCTTCTGGACCATGATGTTCCCCTTCATCGCTTCTGCATAGGTGATTGAATTCAGTGGATTTAGTCGCTTTATCATCCCCTGATTGTACAGCACAATTAAGACAAGCTAAAATTGGTTGAATCAAATTTAATTACCTAAAAAATGATGCTTACGGGATGAAAAGCCCCAAGTAAGTAATACTATGCTCACAACTATGGCACAAGATGTTGCTCTTGTAAGGACCTAAATTCTTTGCCTTTTCACAAAATAAAGTACACCTCTGATGAATTGAAGATTACTTACATTCTTTGCATGTATAAGAACATCATGGACGGTGTCAGCAAGCACTAGAGAGTCCTCCATATACAAGGTGTACGAGCTAAGAATCTAAAGAAGTTCTCAGCGCTACTTTTTGATTTAGAATATCATGGTCTAAGGTCAAAGAGTCCTACTATTGGAATTTATTAACACACAGGATGTGCATTATATGAATATATAATACATTCTTTATGAGAATGAGAAAAACAGCATGGGTCACTAACTACACATCCATGATATTACCTGAAAGCACAGAAACTCCGGACAGCAGAAATTTAGACATTCAACTGCAAATACCATTTTACTCAAATCTCTTAAGATTCATTCACAGTTGAAGATGCTAATACTGTCACCAATGAAAGCAGAGAGGCCTTGAAAGAGGTTAAGGATGCGCTGTTAAAATGTGCAAGTACTTACAATAAGACGTTAAATACACTGGACAACCAACTTAATATAATGTCAACAATGCTTTCTACATTTTACAAGATAAAGATTACAATCAGGAAGTAAAGCCCAGATGACCAACTCAGCGCAATCAACTGGGATAATTTTAACCAGGTGTAGTTGCGCACACTGCAACTGCAAGTTAAGATGTGGCACTAAATGCTATAACAGGTTTAAGATCTGTTCTAACTAGGACAAAACATCATTTTTTCCATCCCTTCTAATTATTGTCTTAATCATGATATGGAGCATAAAATAAAGAAGATTGGGCTATTTATGAAATTGCCTGCTATTGATGAAATCAGAAAAACTTAGAAGATTCTGTTGTTACAAGTATAAACAAACTGTACCTTTTTGTAGTGATTGTTCCAACTAGGCAAGTTCACAAAAGACTTTAAGAAAGAAGAAAGGCCAGATCATATGATGATTAGATCAAACTACATACTGAGGCTGAAGATTAGAAAAAAAATCCGATGAAAAGACACTGGCTACTCTATTTTAGTATCTAATGATAAGCAGATGAAGCTATGAGATTGAGAGTCAACACTGGAAAGATGAAGCAATCTCATGATACTTGGCTCAACTATAAAGCCTAAAAGTATTGGTATTGTTGTTATAAATTTGGCGGTATTCAATAAATATGCCGGTGGATTTTTGCATAGGGTTTAACCCACTGAGCAATAGGGACCAATGATATGATGATCACTGCCCTCGAAACAACAGAATAACTTCAAATAAATATGTAGCACTTGCTCCCACAACCTCTTTTATTAAATATACTTTAATACCGCGGATTCTTATTATTCCGCTCACTCTATTCTTACTTAACAACAACCTCCCTTAATCATCTCATCTCGCCTATATTGTAGCAACTTTGGATGCAACAACTCTTATGGCTTAGTAATTTAATTAGCCATATCTTATTGGATCCATCAATTCTTCATTCGTTAATTTCACAATCGCCTAATTTGAGGCGATTTTCCAATAACCCAATATTGCCTCAATTCGAGGCACTAAAATTACCATTACTTATATAAAATCTTGATGGATTCCATTCATTTTGCCATAATGGCCTTGGGCTTATCGTCCACTCATATCAAATTCACAATATTACCCCCTCCTTGACTGGAAAATAAGGATTCTATTGTCTGTATGCCCTGAGGGACTTCACATGAACTCAGTTAATGATTTGAACACTAGTAGGGTCCTTGATAGTATATGCATCTATACCAGTCTTCTCAATGACTTCAAATGGCCCGATCCAGATACTGCCCAGCTTATATTTCCAGCTGAACTCATGTTGATCATGGAATAGGACCATGTCTCCATCTTTGAACTGTGCTAGGTCACTCTATCATACCTGATTGGCAGCCTGGCTTTTGATTCTCTTGGCTAGGCTGAACGAGTACAATTTGTTTTTTAATTTAATCAGCATGTTTGTTAGGGCAGTTAGATAGCATTGCAGATCCATACCACCAGTGTCCTCTACAAAAGCATATAAGAGGGCGGGCAGAGTGTGGTGCCATCTGTAAAGCAATTGGAATGGGCTTTTCCCCATGGCAGAATGATAACTAATATTATAAGCAAATATTGTGGTAGACAAAAGGATGCTCCAGTCTGAGGGTCAATCTGCTACTAATTTACAGAGTATGTTCACTAAAGTCCCATTGACCCGCTCCACCACTACATTGGATTTGTGATGGTATGGGGTTGTCAAAACCCCTCAGAGGCCATTAGCTCGTTAAGCTTTGGAAGAATGTGGGAAGTGAAGTTAGTTCTATTGTCAGTAAGGATGAACTGGGGACAAACATGTTGCTGAATTATACACTCCATGACAAACTTGGCCACCGTTATCACCCCTAAATCACATAATAGCCGCGCCTCAACCCACCTGGTCAAGTGGTCAATTGCTACCAAGATGTATTTGGACCAGTTTACCCCTGTTGGTAAGGGACCCACAACATCAATTGAAACGATATGCCAGGCAAAGTGTGGCAACACTAACTGGTATGAAGCCTTTTGGAGGAACAGCTTTTCCACTTGGCACTGGTGACAGGAGGAGATAGTATCAAGTACATCGAAGTTCACGCTTTCCCAGTAATACTAAGGTCAAAAAAATTTCATGGTCTTACGTACTCCACAATGTCCAACTGCTCGGTGTGCGCTCATAATAATACCAGGGCGGGTGAGAGGTCTTGGAATATCTACAGTAGTGTCCCCTATCTGTTTATAAAAATTCTCCACTTTTCTGGAATGTATTGGCCCTTATTTCGTCCAATACCTTGATGATTGGGGGCAGTTCATTATTGTACTTGCCACTAAGCATCTTATCAAACATGATATCGATCAGATCTGCCATAACTGCAATTGTGGGTAATCTCAATAAACAATCAGCATTCTTGTGTTTTGCTCCAGGTCAATAAAAAATTTCAAAATTGTATGCTTGCAATTTAAGAGCCCATTGGGCTAGAAGCCTTTCTGGTTCTTTAAGATTTTTTAACAAGCGTTGCGAGACATGGGCCGTTACAACTTTGAATTTTACTCCATGCAAGTACACCCAAAATTGTTTATAAGCGTAGATCACTGCTAAACACTCGCGCGCAGTCAAAGTATAATTGCATATATGACTGTTCAAGCTACGACTGCAATATTCTACAGGATGCTCTTCCCCTTCCTCATCTTTTTAGGATATGACTGCTCCTACAGCAGAAAGGGATGCATCCTTCTGAACAATGAACTCTTTCTCAAATTTGGGATAATGTAACACTGATGCACTGGTTAATGCCACTCGAAGCATATCAAAAGCACATTGCTGATGCTCAGTCCATTCAAACGTAGTGTCCTTTTTTAACAACTCAAAGAGCGGGCCCCCAATACAACTGAAGTTAGGGATGAAGCACTGGTAATAGCCAATCATTCCCTAAGAATACATTTATATCCCACTTGCTGTTGGGTGGAGTCATTTTATGGATAGCTTCCACCTTGGCTGGTTGAGGTCGCAACCCTGTGGCAGCAACTACAAACCCCAAGTACTCTAGCTGGCCCTTAAAGAAGTGACATTTCCAAGGTATGATCTTTATGTTGGCCTCAGCAAGCCATAAGAATACAGCTTCTAAGTGATCAAGGTGTTCCGAGAAGGTTTGGGAGAAAACATTAATGTCATCAAGGTATACAAGGACACATGACAGGTTTAGGTTCCCCAGAATAGTATCCATTGCTCGTTGAAACGTAGCTGGGGCGTTACACAGCCCTTGAAGAATCCGAGTTGGTTGAAAAAGACCTTTGGAAGTGATTACAGCGCACTTTTCCTGCTCCACTGATGGCAACTTGATTTTCCAGTAACCTGAGATCAGGTCCATAGCTGAGTTGAACTGAGCTCCCCAAGCCAATCTAAAGCATCAACAATCCGTGGTAAGGGATAGGAGTCTTTTTTGGTGATGCTGTTGAGCATCCAGTAGTCAATTACTACATGGTTGGTTCCATCCTTCTTCTTTACAATCAGTACGGGTGAAGCCCATGGACTCATTGATGGTATAAGCATCCCTTGCGCTAATGGCTTGTCAGTTTCCTCATTTACTACTTGTTATAATTTTGGATTGTATTACTAGGATCCATCATGTTATTTGCACAGGTTGAACCCACTGAGCAACAAATGGACAATGTGGGGATCATTGGTCCTTTGGACGCACTTGAAATTATACTAAAATAGGAGCAATTGCCTCAACTTATTCTTTTATTTATTTCTTATAAATACAGCTACTTTTCGCTGTCCCATCTCGTCTACACTAAAAACAACCTAACCTCTCTCAATCGCCTATCTTGCTTATATACAGTGGCTTCAGGCGATACTGCTTCTCATGGCTTGGGCTATTCTATTCCGCCAATTCTCCTCAAATTCAGCTTTGTTATTCTCTAATCCTCTGTCACCCTAATTGTAGGCAATTTACTTTGTATTTGTCAAATGTCAACATTGCCTTATTGCCTTATAGCCTTAAATAGAAGCGATCTAATAAACCCATTACATACATTAAAGACCTGTTATATCACAATATCGCCTCATCTCAAGGCACTCGAATAACTTTAACTGATACTATGTTTAGCAGATTCCGCCCTGCTATCCCACGATTATCATCCAGTCATATCAAAATTATGACATTAACCCCTACTTGACTGGACAATAAGATCCTATTATTTGTAAGGTCGGAGGAACTTTGCATGTACTTGGTTAATGATCTGACCACTTGTAGGATCCTTGATGGCATACATGTCAACTCCTGTTTTCTCTATTACTTCAAATGGACCAACCCAAATACTAGCCAGCTTGTGCTTCCACCCAATTCCATGTTGATCGTGAAAGAGAACCATATCGCCTTCCTTGAATGGCGCCAGCCCACTATGACGTGCCTGATCAGCGGCCTGATTCCTGATCTTCTTAGCCAAGCTGAAGAAATATGCTTCGGTTTGCAGTTTGATCAGAATGTTCGCGAGTTTAAATAGATAGGGTGGGTTTCTAGTCCACCAGTGTCTTCTATACACGCATAAAGCAACGCTGGAAGAGCTGGGTGTTGGCCATATAGTAATTGGAAGGACTCTTCCCCATGGCAGAATGGTAACTAATGTTATAAGCAAACATGGTGGTGGAAAGGAGAGAGCTCCAATCGGAAGTAAAACCATTACTAATTTTTGTAGTAAGTTCACCAGAGTTCCATTCACCTGTTCAACCATTCCGTTGGACTCAGGGTGATATGGGGTCATCAGAACCCTGTGAATTCCCATAAGCTTGTTCAGCTTGGGAAGGATGTGTGAGGTGAAGTTGGTTCCATTATCAGTGAGAATAAACTGAGAGCAGCCGTGCCACTGAATAATGCATTCCAATATGAATCTGGCTACCCTAACTGCACCCAAGTCTCACATCGCCCTTGCTTCAACCCACTGGGTCAAGTGGTCGATATCCACTAAAATGTAATAACAACAGTTGGCTCTTGTTTACAAGGGGCCAATGCCATTGAGGGAGACCATGTGCCAAGCAAAATGTGGCTTCACTAACAAATATGACGTTGTATGGCGGAATGGCTTCTCTTCTTGGCACTGAGGGCAACAGGAAATAGTTTCAAGCACATCAAGACTCTTACTTTTCAATAAATATTGTGGGCATAACAACTCTATAGTCTTACACACTCCACCATGCCTGACTGCTCTGTGAGCGCTCATTATGATTCCTGGCCGTGCTGAGGGGCGCGGAAAATTCACCATAGAATCGATGATTCATTTGTACAGTTCTCCATTACATTGGAAGGTATTAGTGCACATTTTATTTAACACTTTGATTACTTGGGGCAGTTTGTTGTCATATTTTCCACTGAGCATCTTATCTTACTCATGTCGCTGAGGTCCGCTGTCACCGCAACAGTTGGCAATTAAGATAAACAGTCAGCGTTCTGATGCTTTACTCCTGGCTGATAAAGGATCTTGAATTATAAGCCTGCAGCTTAAGAGCCCATCGAGCCAACCATCCTTCCGGTTATTTGAGGTTCTGCAACCAACGTAATGATGCATGCTTTGTTACAACTTTAAACTTTACCCCATGTAGATATACCCTGAATTGTTTATACACGTAAATTACTGCTAAGCACTCTTGCTCGGTCACAGTATAATTATGCTCATGACAGATCAGACTACAACTACAGAATGCAACAGGATGTTCTTCTCCCTCATCATCTTTCTGAGAAAGTACTGCCCCAACAGCGGAGAGGGACGCATCCCTCTGATTAATAAACTCCAAGTCAAAGTTTGGATATTGCAACACCAGTGCGCTGCTCAATGCCATACAGAGTGCATTATAAGCAGATTGACGACGTTCCATCCATTTGAACACAGTAACTTTTTTAACAACTCAAATAGTGGCCCCCAATACAGCTTAAATTAGGGATAAAGCGGCGGTAGTAATCAACCTTTCCTAGAAATACTGTATGTCACGCTTACTATTGGGAGTAGTCATTTTGCTGATGGCCTCCACCTTAGCTGGTTTTGGTTGCAGCCCATTTGAGTCTACCACAAACCCCAGGTATTCCAGCTGATCTTTGAAGAAGTTATACTTTTGAGTTTTAATTTTAATGTTCGCCTCAGCCAGCCAGAGGAATACTGCTTCAAGGTGGTCGAGGTGCTCCAAAAAGGTTCAAGAGAAAATGTTAATATTGTTGAGGTATACTAGGACGCATGACAGTTTCAGGTCGCCAAGAATAGTGTCCATGGCACGCTGAAATGTATCCGGGGCGTTGCACAGTCCTTGAGGCATCCGTGTTGGTTTTAAAAGGCCTTTAGAGGTGATCACAGCGCATTTTTCCTGTTCCGCCAAGGGTAACTTGATTTACCAGTAGCCTGATATCAAATCCATCGCAGAAAAGTTACGGGCACCCCCTAATCAGTCTAGAGAGTCATCAGTTCTGGGCAAGGGATACAAATCCTTTTTTATAATACTGTTGAGCTTCCAGTAGTCTATTACTACATGGTTGGTGCTGTCCTTCTTTTTTACAATTAGAACAGGCGAAGCCCACGGGATTTTGGATGGTTCAAGCATCCCTTGTTCTAATAACTTGTCAATTTCCTCAGTAACCACATCTTCCACAGCCCAAGAATGGTGTACTGGCTGAGACTCATAGGAGGATGATCGCCAGTGTCTAATCAATGGACCACCCCCGAGCACACCCTAAAATTATGATTGTTGACAGCAAAAATCCCCTAATATTTCTGAAATAAAGCTATTGCTTAGTCTTTTTGTTCATTTGATAATCCCATTAAATTACTCCACGGTACCACTGTTAGTACATCAGCTGATGTTTTGACTGGTAGACCAAATTCATCCAATGATCTGAAATCATGAACCTGACAGACCTTGTCTATGGGAATCAGATGTAGATATGCTACAGTTTGGTGGCGGCGGATTTGTAAAGGTTCGCTCTGCAGGTTTGCTAACAAAATCTTTATCTCCTCATATCCTGGAAGTATAATTCCTGGAGCCACGTGAAGCTCAAACCATGTTTGATGATAGAGCCCAATGACTTCCCCATATAAACCACTTGGCACTTCCACCTCTAACTCAGTATTCACTAAGACTTGATGGATGGAAGGGATAGATATAGGCCCTGCCACTCGAAGAGGTATCTTTTGATATTCATATATTTGCTGGGGGAGGGCCAAGTCTTGCACTTATGTGATGGTAGCGAACAGGCCATACCCCATCATTATAGGCAAGGTTGATATAGCTCATACGCACTGAAATCTCTGGTACTCCACTAGTAGTAAAGTAAATTGGGATCTACTGACTCAGAATGGTGAGGGTCTCCTCCATCATATCAATGACAGCCCCAAAACAATTCAGGAAAGCGGTCCCAATTAAAAGGTCATAGTTTTCTTTTGGTAACACAATCGCTGGAGCCACAATGACAATGGACCCAAAGCGCAGAGGTAGCGCACTATAAGCTCCCTTGGAGACAAAGCTTACAGCTCCAGCAGTTCTGTAAACCATGTGATGGTCCACATCAGGTTTCAACATCAATTTTTTCCATCAACTTAGTGGAAACTATGTTGACTGGAGCACCAGTATTTATTATATCGCGAACTTTATTTTTCACTACAAAAATATCACAGTATGTACACTCAGAATAAGAAGAATATTGACTGTTTAATACGTGGACATTTATGGGCTCTCTTTTCCCAAGAAATTTCATTATCCCCTCTCTGACTTGGGGGTATTCTCTGACATTGGCATCTACCATAAGGGTGACGTTCACTCCTTTCAGAGTTGGCGCATCTGCGGCAGAATCAAGTTTTTCTGAGGAAGCTTGATCAAACATTTGACATTCATAGGGCTTTGGTTGTTCGAGGGACTCTTATTCTGCCGCCACCTTGGCTTGGGCTCATGTCACTACGTTTACTCCTCCAACTGGCTACTGGTATAAAATTCCATCATCGTACTGAGGGACTTTCGCAGGGTATACTACTATTGATTCAGGGACGCTTTGAGTGGGTATCACGGAGGTAGAGGGTCCCATCTCTACTCCGCTCCATCTTTTCCCCGATAGTATTGGTCTTGTTGTATGTAATTCACATGGCGATAATTGCAGAATTTTGCCAAATGACCAGGGCGACTGCATTCGTAGCAGTTTACCCCATAAGAACCACATCCTTGATTATCATAAGCGGGTCCAGACTGGAAAGTTTGGGGTCATTCTGCATAACCAACCCCAGGTTGGTAAGCTGATTGTTGACAGTCAGCATAGTTGGGTCCGGGTCAATAACTGGGTTGCTGACAGTTTTCATGGCCAGCCTATTGACACTGATCAAATTGTTGAGTATAATTTGGCCAAGGACGAGGTGCAGAGTTATAGTAAGGCCAAGGATTACTAATTGGGGCTGGAGCAGATGATAGTATTCTCCAGAATAAGAGGGTGCAGTAGCAGTGGTAGTCTTACGTTCTGCATTTGGTGGCGAAAAGTTAAGGGATAAATGACATAAAAACTGCACAATTTTAAGCAGAGGGATGTCATCATCCAGGAGTGGCAAAATAACATTGGAAAGCTCATGATATAGCTTTACTGCGGAGGACATGGCAATTCACATGTTGGCTTCCACTAAGTACCCAGCTCCAATTAGTACATGGGCTTCTGTGGTGAATCGATCAGCGAACTCTAGGAGAGTCTCATTTTGATGGAATTTGATTGTTAAGAATTCTGCTTTCCACTGCGACATCTTTGAGTTTCCCCCAAACAGGCGTAGTATGGTATCCTTTATGTCCTTATAGGTGACAGAAAAACTTGGGAGGTAACAAGCGACCTGATCAGTGCTTCCTACATCCAATCCAGATATTAACAACTTAGCCTTCCATCTATCAGAGGCTCCTTCTGCCACAAACTCAAACCGTTTGAAGATCCCACGAAGATTCCCTTTGTGGTCAAATGGAGGTAATACTTCAATATTAACTACCTCATTTCGTTCACGGGGTTTTGGCCCATACTGAGGAATGGACTATGATCCAAAAGTGGATTCTTGATGAGGATCAGGAGTAGTGGAAGTTGGAAGGTCAGTCGCTTCAGGGGCAGCATGACCTTCTGCCATTGGTGGTACCACATTACTTGAGGATGGTGTTGTTCCGACCCATATGAGTATCCAGTACTACCATCTTGGGTGTAGTAGCTCCAACCAGCGTCATAGTCATCCACGTATGATCCCTCTTCTTGGTAAATCATTGTTTCAGTGAGAATAGCGAGAAGTCTTGGTCAATTGTTGTTCTGCGCATTGTAGCCACTAGGTGGTATCATTCAATTGTTTGGCAAGTTCTTTGTTTTGTAGTCCCAAGTTTTGCATTTGACTGAACGTAATATCAAGCTGGTGCATGACAGCATCTTGTTCATGAAGAAGTTCATCTTGGTTTTTGAGCACTGCATCTAAGGTAACTTTGAGATCCTCATATCCAGCTGGTGTGGTGTTCTGTGAAGACTCCCCAACAACACAGCTTGGTATAACATGGCTGGCAACTGGAGTTCCAAAGTGTTAGGTGGTTGATCAATGGGCCTGTGTAGTGAGCACCACTGTTATGATTTCGGATGGTATCGCTAGGATCCATCAGGTTATTCACACAGGTCAAACCCACTGAGCAACAGATGGACAATGTGGGGATTGTCGTCCTTTGGACGCACTTGAAAATATACTAAAAATTGGAACAATTGCCCCAACCGATTCTTTTTTTTAAATACAGCTACTTTTCACTGTCCTGTCTCATCTACGCTAAAAACAACCTAACCTCTCTCAATCGCCTATCTTGCTTATATATGGTGTCTTCAGGCGATACTGCTTCTCATGGCTTGGGCTATTCTATTCCGCCAATTCTCCTCAAATTCAGCTTTGTTATTCTCTAATCCTCTGTCACCCTAATTGTAGGCAATTTACTTTGTATTTGTCAAATGTCAACATTGCCTTATTGCCTTATCGCCTTATATAGAGGCGATCCAATAAACCCATTTCATCTAATAAAGACCCATTATATCCCAATATCACCTCATCTTGAGGCACTCGAATAACTTTAACTGATACTATGTTTAGCGGATTCCGCCCTGCTATCCCACATTTATCATCCAGTCATATCAAAATCGAAACGCTACTCCTTCTGCCACCCTTGATTGGCAGATTGTCCTTGACCTGATGGGAGGGTGATCTCCAGTGTCCAGCCTATGAACCACCCTCTGCGCGCATCCTAAATCGTGGTCATCAACAGCGAAAATCTCTTTATATTTTTGAAATAAAGCGATTGCCCTACTCTTCTGTGATTCTGACAGCCCCATTAATTTGTCGCGCGATACTACTGCCATTATATTGAGCTGTGGTTTGAAAGATAGACCAAATTCCTCCAGTGACCTAAAGTCATGAACTGAACTAACCACCTCAATGGAGATAAAGTGCAAATATGCCACTATTTGGTGGCGGCAGATTTGCAGTGGTACTGTTTGTAAATATTCAAGCAAAAATTTGACCTCCCCCTGCCCTGCTAATATGATACCTGGGGCCACATGAGGCTCGAACCACAACTGCTTATATGGCTTAATAACTTCCCCATAGAGTCCATCTGGAACTTCTATTACCAAATTAGTGCTTACTATAAATTGATTTTTGGATGAAATTGATATAGGTCCAGAAGCTCGGAGTGGCAGCCCTTGATATTCATATATCTGTTGTTGGAAGGGCCTAGGTTTTGCCCTTTAACTAATGGTAATGCACTGAGATTACTCCGTCACTGTAAGCTAAATTGATATTCCCCATATGCACCAGATCATTTGGCACTCTGCTAGAGGTGAAGTGAATTGGGATCCTCTGACCCAATATTTCAAAAGTCTGGTCTGTCATATTGATAACAGCCCCATAGTGTCTTAAGAAGGTGGTTCCAATCAGCAGATTATAATTGCTATTTGGTAACACTATATTGGGGGCTACCACAACAATAGAACCAAACAGCAACGGAAGAGCACTGTATGCTCCCTCAGAGACTGTGTTATCCGCTCCAGAAGATCCATATACCACCTGATGGTCCACGTCCGATTTTAATGATAATTTGGCCACCAACTTGATGGAGACTATATTGACTGGGTCATTTGTATATATGATGGCACGGTCACAGGTTTTAGCTACAACCAGGTCACAGTAAGTACATTTGGAGTAAGTTGCATCTTGACTGTTTATAACGTAGAATCTAGGCATCTCTGTTTTCATGAAACCCCACAATCCCCTCACCAATACTGGGGTATTGTTTGATAATAGTGTTGACTGGACGAACAAAGCTTACCTCTTGCAAGATAGGGGCATCCGAGGAGGGGTCCAACTTTTCAGGTGAAACTTGGTCAAACATTTGGCAATCATACGGCTCAACCTGCAACTGGTACCCCTCTTCCACCATAGCTGCAGACTGCACTCGTGTCAAAATATTCATCCCTCCAACCGGCTGCTGATATAAGACTGACACATCAACCAATGGAGCTTCCACTGAGTGTACAGGGATAGGTTCAGGTGAGACATCTTGAGTTAACATTGCGGAAGTAGAGAGTCCCATCTCTACTCCACTCTAACTTTTCCCTGATTGTACTGTCCCTGCGGGAGAGAATAAACCTGACGATGAAAACAACTTCTGGCCAAGTACCCATAATGACCACACAAGAAACAATTGATCCTGTAAGATCTGCGTCCATGATTGTTGTGAAATGGCCCATCCCAAAAGTTAGGCTGGGGTCGAGCAGTGTAAACTAGACCCTTCCCATTAGTTGAACTGCTGGCAGCAACTCAATTTGCGATGAGGCGTGTGGTGATAATAAGGCTGGTGGTTACTGTATGGACGCTGAACTGGAAGAGATAACTTCCTCAAATAAGAAGGTCTAGCAGTGGGGAGGATATGGTTCCGCTTTATGTTGGGTGGAGGGAAGTTAGCGGATAACTGGCTCAAGATTTGAACGAGTTTAAGCAAAGGGGTCCAACTTCCAAATATAAAGCCATAGTATTGAAAATCTCATGGTATGGTTTCATAGCAGAGGTCAATGCTATGCATACATCTGATTCAGTGAAAGTTCCTGCCCCAATTAACACATGGGCTTCCATCATAAAGTGATCTGCAAATGCGGTGAGGGTCTCATTAGGCTGAAACCCAATTGTTAAGAATTCAGCCTTCCGCTGTGCCTTTTTCATAGTCCCTCCAAATAACCACAACACAATATATTTCACTTTTTGATAGGTAGCAGAACTGGTAGGAAGATAGCAAACAACTTTGTCAGCGCTGTCAACATACAAAGTGGATATTAATAATTTGGCTTTACGTCAATATGAAGCTCCTTCCACTGCAAACTTAAATTGCTTTAAAAACCATGGATGTTTCCATTGCAATTAAATGGAGGCAGCTTATCAATACAAACCTCCTGTAGAAACTCCTTTTTCCACTGGAGCGCAGCGTCCGAGGCAAGCTTGAGTTCTGCATATTTAATGGTAGCAGCGTCTCAAAAAGGCTCATTGCCAAATAAGCCTGATAGAACATGACCAACGATTGAGAAAGGATGTTGACTTTGTGATTGACCAATGGGCCCCCTGTATTGAGCACCACTGTTAAAAATTGGGGGTATTCAAAAAATATGCCGGTGGATTTTTGCACAGGGTTTAACCCACTGAGCAATAGGGACCAATAATATGATGATCACTGCCCTCGAAACAACAGAATAACTTCAAATAAATATGGAGCACTTGCTCCCACAACCTCTTTTATTAAATATACTTTAATACCGCGGATTCTTCTTATTCCGCTTACTCTATCCTTACTTAACAACAACCTCCCTTGATCATCTCATCTCGCCTATATTGTAGCAACTTTGGATGCAACAACTCTTATGGCTTAGTAATCTAATTAGTCATATCTTATTGGCTCCATCAATTCTTCATTCGTTAATTTCACAATCGTTTAATTTCAGGCGATTTCTTAATAACCCAATATCGCCTTAATTTGAGGCACTAAAATTACCATTACTCATATTGAATCTTGACACATTCCAATTATTTTGCCATAATGACCTCGGTCTTATCATCCAGTCATATAAAATTCACAACAATTGTTGATGAAGTAAAGTGACTGATTAAGCAAAATTTTGCTAATATTGAGCAACCATAACTAGTAAAAAGAGAAGGCAACCAGAAAAGTATTTAAAAATTAGCTTGGCGCTATTGAAAACTACTACTGGTGTATAAAACACTGGGAGATCCTTTAGAAGAAGTGAATAAAGTAGAAGTAGTCACCAATGAGTATGAGTACTGGATGTCCTCAGCATTGGTGACCTAAACAATATTATGTCTATATAACTGATATCACAAGCTTTTTTTACCAAAATCAATTACAATATAAACTCTAAATTAGTTGGACTGAATATGAACCAAGCGTTAGGACTTACTATACATAACCCTTACAGTTTATATAAACAGTTCTGGCTTCACTGCCATTGTATCTGAAATGACCACTACAACAGCATGAATAATATCAGTTTCTATCAAGACTTAGAGGTGTTGTAAATAAATTTTCACATGCATCAGATAAAATTCTTGCCCTAAGGAGGAAAAGTTTCCATTAATCGACTAAACCTCAAACCAAGCTTAAGAAAATTTAGAAGTTGTGAGTTGGAGCAGTCAAGCCCCTTATATACCCTGTAAGACCAAAAATTCCATCAGTATTATGGCTATTTTATATCCCTCAACTGAAATAATTTGATATTTGGCAATGGCGATTCAGTTTCCATTTATACCATAGGGTGACCAATATATTCTGATACCCACCAATGACAGTAGAACTTAGCCTAATGTCTTAATTATGGCCAGATAACTGATATCAACAAGAAACAAATTGTTCCATAGGTTAAGAACCTAACCTGAATATTACTAAATGGGTGATTAACCAATTTAGATAATAAACAGAACTCTGCTTCTATACAACTTGAGACTGCATCACCAAAAACTCCAATCCTTAAAGAGTAAATGAGGTGTATCCCATTAACAAACAACAAAAACTCCACACCTGAGCAAGAATTGGAGATACAACAATGAAAGGTGCAACATCTTGGTCATAGATTATCCATAGTAAGATGGATCTCCTGCATTAGGGACCTTAACAGTTTACCCCACATAGAGAGCAGAATTTAAGAAGCGTTTTATAAAGAGTTCCTATAGGACACATAATAATATTATTTATCTGAGGCAAGCCAACCAGGGGATGGACATTACCAAAATAGAGAAAGAAAGTATTGACATGAAACCTGAGCAGGGTCAACTCTGTCATAGAAAGTTTTTTTTCACCTCCAGATCAGGACTCATATTTTTCTGGTTATGTCATGGGTAAGGTTTTTGTGCTATAATACTTACTAGCTGCCAATAGCTTCCTTTGGCTGGCACCCCGATTGATGTGTGAAGGGCGAGAATTGAACCCACAACCTTCAGGTTGGTAGCCGTACGCCCTACCAACTCGCCTTCCACCCCCTGACACATAATAATAAAAATACCCCAAACCTTAATATTATGATCACATTTCTTTATTATCACTAGAGGTATAAATTTGTCAATCTTATTTAAATATTGTAGTCTTCATTACAGCCTCTTGAATTTTCCTTAGTATTCATTTTAATTCAGTTTAACTAATAGGTTCCCAATTAACTAGTATGGGATTAGATTAGAGCATCATCGCCAGTAGCCAGTCATAGGATCTGCTTTTAAAAGGCAAAACAAAAATAACATATTTTGGAAATTATGCTTCATAAGGAAGAGGTTGATCAAGCCTTAATTGTGTAATTTCTAGGAGACTAATGTAAATTGTTCTAACTGAAGGGGCGACAAAGTGCCCAGAAGAGTTTCCAGAGGACAAATAGAAGACTTATTTAGAGTTACTCACTGCAACACTGATTAAGTAAAATCTTACTTACAAGAATTGTTTTAAACCCTCTACAACAATAAATTCAAGTTTGGTGTCTAATATATGCTACACACAAACTCCAATAAGCAACTCAGCCAAACCAAATTACTTAAGTAAATCTATCAGAGGTTGAGTTTTAGCTGGATGGTTCAGCAATTTTGTGTAGGGTACTAGTAAGCCTTCTCAACTACCAGATGCTGATGGTGTTCAAGAACATAGATTAAATATAAATGAAACAAATTAAGTGTATGCTAAGACTGAGCAGTCAATTTACCCTATCAAGTATGTCCTTAAGACCAATGGATCAAAGAAGCTTATAAAGTAGATGATATAAGGAATTTATAATTCAATGTGTTTAGGACGTCAATATAATTCATAGAGAGCAGCAGATTATGCTAGTGGCATTTAGTATCAAAATACCACCAAAACAATGTCAAACTATATAAATTAGAAGATCTACGCGCTTAAGAACCAAGGTTACTGCCTGGTTAATTATTTTCAAGCTATACCAAAGAGCTTACATCATTTTAGCAAACATTGCAAACAGTCCAATTTAGATGGAAAAGGCCAAGTCATGGCTTATGCCAAGATATCAACTTTTACTCTATTGAGGTTTACATGAAGTAGGAGAGTTTGACAAGTTTATATTGGGTGCCATGACCAGAGAGTCGCGAAGAGAATTAGATGACCTGTTGGAAAATTTTATGTATACTTTTAGCAAAGTACCAAACAAGTATAGGTTTTTCCAAGAATAAGAAAACCAAATGATTCTGGTAACAAAATCACATTCAAGTTTAAGCCCTACCAAATATCCTTGGCTAAATAAGATGTAAACTTACTAAAAAAATGATATTTGAAGTCTAACCTCTCAAGACCTTTGATGAGTCCTGGGCATCGCTCCTCTTACTTGTGCGCAAAAAGGATGGATACTACAGAGTCTGAATAGATTATCAACAACTTAATGAAATGAAAAAAGGACTTATGCCTCATACCTCAGATTAAATGTGACTGAGGAGACTGGGTGAATTATTTACTTTTCTGCCATTGAATTAGCTCCAGTGTACTGGAGTATTGAGTTGTCACCCATGAATCATGAGAATGTGCGTTGATAAGTAGCTAAAGCCTAATTGGGCCAGACAGATGCCTCAAGGGCTTGAATCTCCCCAACTAATTTCCAGAGAGGCATGAACGGGATAATTGGTTACCTAAAACTCTTTTATGTTTAATATCTGGGTGAAACTACAGTATTCAAAAGAACGCCCTGAGAGCATCTACAACACCTCTGAAAAGTGTTCATATGCCTCCAAATGTCACAGATTTGGCTAATAAAAAATAGAATGGGATCCCAGTCAGGGTGAGCAAGCACCCAGTGGAGGGCCCAGAATGCCATAAGCTTAGTGGTCTGAGCGAAAGTAAAAGTGGGATTCTACTGGAGACGTGAGGAATGTAAAAGTTCAGTAACGTACTGAAGGCCCCCAAGGAAGATCAGATGGTTGCATTGGGGGCAACCGCAAGTCTTGTGGGGCAACCCCCAAGGGTGGGAGAGGCAGGGAGGACGACAACTCCTCCAGGGTTCATGGTTGCTGGCCTTCAGATCTGAGTAGGGGCTTGCGCGCCAGCGAGGGATGTCACAGTGGCCACTGTGTGGTTGGAAGTGAGAGTGAAGGTAGAGTATGACCCATGAGAGGGTTAGGACTGAGCTTCCCCCTGGATGGGGTGCTCCAGGTCCCACAGGTGGGCTGAGCCATCAGCAGCTGAGGTGGCTAGGGATCCTAAGTCCACAAGCGGTGGGGCGGGGGCACTCAGGTTCTGCTCTACCTGGGGAGCAGTTTTGGAGGACTCATCAACCAAATGGATGGGAGGGTTCCATTAAACAAACGTGCAGTAACAAATAGAACAGTGGGTTTGTTGTTGGGGGTGAGGTGAATTATCGCATTTACAATCCACTGCTGCGTGGCAGGGTCAAGCAACTGGATAATCCAGTTGGCAAACATCAGTAGGAAACTTGGGTGATGGGCTTGATTTATTAGATCAATTGGCAGAATTTTTAAAAAATAATAAGGCATATGGAGGCCGTGGCAAGCTAAATAGGGAATTTGGATTTTATTAAGCTTAGATAAAAGAATGAATAAACAACTTCCCCTGGGCAGGGAAGTTGCCTTAAGAACTGGGTAAAATGCATGGGGAAGGTATCGTGGGATTAGCCATTCAGGGTATGGCGATGGGATTTGGTTGGCTAGCTCATAGGGGGGTAGTGTGATGCTTCAAATTTTGGCAAAAGTCAAAGAAACTTTTTCAAATTTTTCTGCAATCCTTGGGCCAAACCAAGTCAATACTACTGATCCAGGTCCTGGTCATCCAAGTTGGCCTGTTCGCATGGTTCAGGTGTTCCAGATTCATCCCATGAGGCAGGGTCCCTTGGATCAGATCGTTTGCAACTCGGACCAAACCCTGAATTAGACTAATCATGTGATCCAAACTTCCTGGATCCGTTCTGGAGCATTGGGGCAGATGGCCTGAGTCAATTGACACCTGATTTGAGGTCTGATCCATACCCTGATCTGATTTCCAGTCCCGGCCAGTCTGGACTGACTCCCTAGACTGGAATTTGCAGGATGGGCTCTAATGTTTTGAAATGATGTTTCCCCAAAATTGTGACATAGTTTGCCTGGGAAGTGGGTGGTCACAGGGGCCTGTCCATGCCCCCTGGTGTGCTCAACCTCCCTACTGACTCCTTTTATCAAACTTACCAGGGTTGAGGAGGGGGAGGAGGTATGATTGGGGTATCTTTGGGGGGATGGAGGTCACCCAGAGCTCATCTATCGCATGGGCTAGGTCGCTCAGCTGTGACAGAGGGTCCACTGGAGCCTTGTGACCCCTTTTCATCCGGAAGGGGTGTTGATCCCTATCCAGTTGCAGGGGCTGTTCCCCAGGACTTACAACAAGACTTAAAGTGAAGTTGAAGCTGAGTAAGTATTCCTTCCTGGGACAACAACTAGAGTTTTTGGCAACCACATCATTGAAAAAGGGATCCTGCCTCAGATAATAAATAAAGGCCATTGTTAGAATGGATGAGCAAAGTGTAATATTAATTTACAAATATTTTTGTTAATGGCTGGATAACCGCCAGTTTGTACCTCAAATTGATGAAATTGCAAACACATTCATGCTTTAAAAAATGAAATTCTTGGTGGAATAGAGCAAGCGGAGTCTTTTAAAGAGCTCAAATGATATTTTGTTAGAGTGCTTATCTTAGCCTATCTTGACCTAACATGATTTTACAACTAATCATGGATTCCATAAATAAAGGCATAGGAGACGACTTAGCTCAGTTGGATAAAATGGATAAACCCCACTGAAAATTATTATACGAACTCTTTTGGAGCATATGCAACTACATTTTGACCAAAATAAAAATGTTTAGCTGTGATCAGAGCCATTTTTATATATATGACTTTTTTAAATGGACACATAATATATCATTATTGCTCATAATTCCCTCCGTTGGCTATGTAGCATAAAAGATTACAATATATTTTTGGCGCGGTTAGCTGTTCTGCTATAAGAAAATGACTTACAGATTTTACAATGAGAGGGTCAAGTATTTTAAGCTGACGGGTTATGTGAGGAGAGCTTCTAACTCTCCTACTTTTTAAAGCAGCAAGGAAGGAACAAATTCCAAATTACAGTATAACTGTCTATTTAATTTACTTAGATTATCCTGTCATAAAAGTTATTAACAAATTCATACTTTATAAATGCAAAACATGATGCTTTTATAAGGAAGTAAAAGCCAAAGCTGAAAAAAGGTATCATATGCGTTGGGATTCAAGATAACAAGTGAGTTTAAATCACTGTTCCTGAATCAAGCTGCGACAGATTGACTTATGAACCAGAATGAACGAGACTTTACTCTAAAGGTTCAGAAACTGGATTTAATCAGGAAGCATCAAGTATATGAGATTCAATGCAAAGACCTTCAAGAATTCCGTCCCGCTTCCCAAATCAAAAGAGGTGCCACCCCCAATGCTGAAGTCATGAGGACGAAGAGCTATAATGAGGTTTTTGACCAGGCGTTTGATCTGGAAGGCATTGAAAAATTCTGGTCTTACAAGGCCGCAAAGGCCCTCGAGGCACCAGGTCACTACACGCCCTATAAATATTGACGTTTTCTAACTCAATATAGTAGTCTATATTCGCCTCATCTTTTTGTTTTATGACCTCTCCACTAATTTTAAGCTTTATGACTCGTTTTTAAAATTTGGCGATAGTTAAAAGAACTGTTACACCAAGAGAAGTTATGCTTATTATGGGGGGCTCCGAGCTGTCCAAGTGAAAATGTCTATCACAAACATTACTAACAGTCAAGACAGTCAGCATGCTGATTAGTCAAGAAGTTTTACTCGATGGATTTATGTCTCTCTACATGAAGTACCAACCATGAAGCCTAAAACTATGAAAATTTTGAGCCACATTCCAGTTCTCTCTACCTTTAGTTGATGGTGATTAGTATCAACTTCAGATAAAAACTTAACGACACATATTCAACAGTTATTAAATGGCATTTACTCCATGAGGGACCACTCAAGTTGCTCCCACGCCTTTTCAATACCTTCTACCATGCAGGATCTCTATATCTCAGCCCAACTACAAGTGGAAGAACTGACCTTGGAATTTAAGTGCTATTCTCTATATCTTGTCCACCATGCTATTCATCACCTCCTCCAATTAGTCAGGTTGCGCCATTTTGATGTCTCTTGAAAACTAGGGTTTACCCAAACTTTACACTCCCATGTTGTCAATTACTATAAAGCAGCTTCCTCCATGTCCTCTGACAGCTGAGAAGCCTTTAAAATAACTTAAAAATGATAACAAAGCCTAAGGCAAAATCGCGGTATTGGATAGCAGGATTTTTGGCTACCTTGAAGACAACTTCTTCAAAATATCCAACTCCTTGAGGCTGTTTGAGACCAGAGCCTCCACCAAGTTAAAGATCTTGTATGGACCCTCCAGCAACACTATCAGTAATTGGCCTCTTGTGACTACACCTCCCAGAGTGTAGGTTTCGAAGGGCCTAGGGGTCCCAAAGGTCCCAAAGTTCCAGAGGGGCCCAAAGGACTTGAAGGTACCCATGGGTCTCAAGGGCCTTATGGCCCCATGGTACCTACTCCCAATGACCCTGAGGAATCTTGGAAAAAGGATGTCTTGGCAGCCCTAGCCGCCTTATAGGGTCAAATCTAAAACATGGCCCAAGGATGTAAACCCCGAGTATATGGAGTTACCCTCAACCCTAAGGTCTCTATTGAGGGCCTTTCAGATGAAATGGATAATCTTAGTGCCTTCTCTAATCTTACTGATAGTCACATTTCTCAGTTTGAACATGAAATGGAGTGTTTGTGACCCATTTGACCAACCTAAAAAGGTCAAGCTTCTTCATTACAGATATTCAAGCACTAAAAGAGCAAGTTGCTCATAAGGCTTTTATTTTTCCCTCAACCAAAACTGGGACAATATCCAAGAGGACCTCAAGGGCCTAAGATGACGGTTGGACTAGCAGGCCCCCTGCAACTATGCATAAGCTGAGTTCTCTGAGGCTGCACCAATTCTTGGCGTTATTATCCTCTCCACTCCTCTTATAAATAATACTATACCTAGCTTAAAGGAGATTTTACCTCCAGCCAGGAAGGCATCGCCTCTTTCTTATATTTATATCAGAGTTCCATGTAAGAGGCCACTGACCAGAAAAAATGAAGCATATCTACTCCTGAATTAACAGCATGGCCTGGGAAATCATGACTCCCCACCTAAAATAATGCAGAACCTGGGAGCAGGCTTAGACGCCCTAATACAGTAATTTGGCAGTAATCAGTCCTTGGCCACCAGAAACTGGCTTTATGGTTATTCATATGAATAAAGGGGATAGTCCTGTAGAATTTGCTAGCTGCTAGTATGCCCAGCGCAATTCTTAATTGCTACAAATTGTATCACTTTGGATGATACCATTATTGCTGTGATCTCCTCATTAGGCTTTATCCTGAGGTCCAACTGCATATTATTGGTCAAAAAGTAGGTTTACATAAATTTGATAAATTAAAAATTGCTTAACGAGATCCCAGTGACAAATTTGCATCCCAAAGGCACCTCTTCAACTCCCTCTAATTGCCCATAGGTCCATGTTGTTGAAAAACAGAAGAGTTACCAACTTTAAAGCACCTATTGCAATGGTTTCAAAAATAGCATCATGGCATGCTGAAAGTAACTTGTGGAGGAGGCGGGTAAAAAGACTTCAGCATGAAGGACGAGGCGCTCCATGCTGACATCCTTACCACGCCTCAAGCATAATTACAGACCTTTAACAATCCTAGAGCTATCATACCTAAAGAATAGGTTTCAGTACCATTTGATAATAGAGAGACTAATACTGCTTACTCTTCTTCCAATGACTCTCCCATGTTTCTCACGCTACCACCACATTAATAAGTATGGTTACCCACATCGCTGTTTTAGCTGATAAGATTCCAGTTCTCTCCATAGTTGACAGTGTTTTCCCTGTAAATGTTATCTCCAACCAATTTGATCAAAAGTATCAAGATCGCTTTAGACTTGCCACACTATATGGAGTATAACATGGCTGGACCATGTTGTACACGATCTATAAGAGCCTATTCATCCCTTCCTATCCAATTTGGGAAGCTTTCTGTAAATACCCCTGTCATCACGCTGGATTACCCAAGCTACGAACTTTATCTTGGAACTCAGTTTTCATGAGAATACTCTGTGGTGGTACATTATGATGACGGATTTCTATCCCTACTGGGACATCATGTTCCCCTAGTATTTGAAACTTCCTGTGTCTCTAAAATGGAGGTTAAGGCCTGAGTTTGTCTACTAGAGAGCAAGAGCTGAATCAACTGGCTAAGTATCACATAAAGGGTTCTAAGGTCCGGTTACCCTCACTAGCTGTAGATGGCCATGAAGGCATGCCAATCTATTTACCTAGGACGACCACTATACTTCTGATCCCAAATTTTTGGCGATACCCAGATCCACCTTAACATCACCTCCAGATATTTGCTGGATTTCTGAGGTCTAGATATCTCATCCGCCAATGTGGTTCTACCCTGTCCTAGAATTCTAGATCTAGCTTATTCCAGATCTACTTCAGCGTTGTTGGTTAACATCATCAATAAATTTAAGGTAGTAGGCCCTAAAAAGTCCTACCGCCAATGTCCACCTCCTACCAGTATAAGCTGTCAACAAATAACATAGTTTTATGAGCCTGAGTGATTTTGTCTTGAAGATTCCCCATAAGTGGCTCTAGTTGATACCAGTATTGTGAAGGATCTCACTAGGGAACAATTGCGCCAAGTTCAAGAATTACTGGATGATTATTTAAACATTTTCAACCTCAATCTATGACTTTGGAAAGATGAGTAGGGTTCTACATCATGGGAGACTTGGAGTGCCCTCTTTGGTTCTATTATTACCAAAAAGTAAGGTTTATTAGGCCCAGGCGGTGGTGGAACTCAAAAACTACATGAAGCCAGAATATTTCACCTTCATGCAGTCCTTGGGCTACTCCTCTTCTATTGGTTTATAAGAAGGATGGTAGTTGTTATAGAATTGGTGGTATCAATAGATACGCCTGCGGATTTTGCACAGGGTTTGACCCACTTAGAAATCAGGACCAACGATATGTTGATTGTTGTCTGCAAAACAACAGAATAAACTTATAAATAAATATGGAGCATATGCTCCCCCAACCTCTTTTATTAATATACTTAATACCTCAAATTCTTCTCTATTCCGCTTACCCTAAACTCACTTAACAACAAACTCCTCTTAATCGCCCATCTCGCTTATATTACAGCAGCTTGGAAGATATCACTCTCATAGCTTGGACTATTTAGTTCCACCAATTTTCTTCGTTTTGGCTGGTTATTCTCTAATTTGCTATCGCCCTAATTGTAAGCGATTTAATTTGTATTCATCAAATGTTGACCGCCTTATTTAGAGGTGATCCAATAATAAAACCGGTATACTAATAAAACATTGATCCCACAATCACCTCATCTCAAGATTTTTAAATACTCATATCTGATATCATATTTGGCGGATTCTGGCCTAGCTGTCCCATGATTATCATCCAGTCATATCAGAATTGTGACATTACCCCCTCCTTGACTGGACAATGAGACTCATATTGCTTGTATGGTCAGAGGAACTTCGCATGTACTCAGTTAATGATCTGACCACTTGAGGGATTCTTGATGGTATATGCATCAACCCCAATTTTTTCTATAACTTCAAAAGGACTAGTACAAATAATGGCCAGCTTGTGTTTCTGCCCAAATCCATGTTGGTCATGGAAGTGAACCATATCGCCATCCTTGAATGTTGCTAGCCTGCTATAATATACCTGATCAGTGGCCTGATTCCTAATCTTCTTGGCTAAGCTGAAGGAATCTGCTTCAGTTTGCAGTCTGATAAGAATGTTCATGAGTTTGTCAAGTAGCGGTGGGGTTCCATCCTGCCAGTGTCTTCTACACATGAATAAAGTAATGCCAGAAGGGCTGGGTGTCAGCCATATAGTAGTTGGAAGGGACTTTTCTCCGTGGAGGAACGATAACTAATGTTTTAGGCAAACATGGCAGTGGAAAGAAGAAAACTCCAATCCAAAGGGTAGTCTGTTAATAATTTTCGTAGTATGTTCACCAAAGTTCCATTCACCCATTTAACCATTCCAATTAACACTCAGGGTGGTATGGGGTTTTCAGAACTCCGCGGATACCCATAAGCTCATTCAGTTTGGGGAGGATGTGCAAATTAAAGTTGGTTCTTTTATCAGTGAGAATGAACTGAGGGTAGCCATGGCGCTGAATAATGCATTCCATTATATACTTGGCCACTGTAACCGCCCCCAAATCCCATATTGCCCTTACCTTAATCCACTGGGTCAAGTGGTTGATAGCCACCAGAATGTACTTACACTGGTTAGCTCCTGTTGGCAAGGGACCAATAACATCGATAAATACTTTATTCCAAGCAAAGTGAGGTTTCACTAACTGATATCAAGTCTTATGGTGGAATGACTTCTCCACTTGGCACTGATGGCAACAGGAAATGGTTTCAAGCACATCAAAGTTCATACTTTCCCACATCGATGAATCCCCCCCTTGGGTTGGGACCATCTAGTACTAAAAAAAAGTTCATACTTTCCCAATAGTACCGAGGGCACAACAGCTCCATTTTCTTGCGCACCCCACCATGTCCAACTGCCTTGTGGGCGCTCATAATAATTCCTGTCCATGCTGAGGGTCGTGGAAAATTCACCATAGAATCGCCAATCCTCTTATACAATTCTCCATTCTGATGGAAGGTATTTGTTCACATTTCATCCAACGCTTTAATCACTTGGGGCGGTTCATCGTCATACTTTCTGCTGAGCTTTTTTCAATATTATGTCACTTATATCTGCTGTAGCTGCAATTGTTGGCAATCTTTATTAGCAATTGACGTTTTGGTGTTTTGCTCCTGGTTGATAAAGAATTCCGAAGTCATAAGCTTACAGCTTAAGAGCTCATTGGGCTAGCCGCCCATCAGGCTCTTTCAAGTTTTGCAACCAGCGCAACAATGCATGATCCATTACAATCTTAAAACTTTACTCTGTGAAAGTAGACTCAGAACTTCTTATACGCATAAATCACTGCTAAGTACTCTCACTCTGTTACGGTGTAATTTTGAGCATGGCAATTCAAGCTATGACTGCAGTATGCCACGGGGTGCTCCTCCCCCTCATCGTCCTTATGAGAAAGGACTGCCCCAACAGTAGAAAGTGATGCATCCATCTGCCTATAGATTCCTTGTAGAAATTTGGGTAGCATAACACGGGCGCACTAATTAGCGTCATTTGAAGTGTATCAAAGGCACATTTGCGCCATTCTGTCCATTCAGACATGACATCCTTCTTTAGTAGCTCAAACAGTGGACCACCAATGCAACAGAAATTGGGTATGAAGCGTCAGTAATAACCCACCATCCCCAAAAACACCTGAATGTCCCGCTTACTATCTGTCTTAGTCATCTTCTGGATAGTCTCCACCTTGGCGGGCTTGGGTCTCAGCCCAGTTGCATCCACCATAAAACCGAGGTACTCCAGCTAATTCTTGAAGAAGTGGCATTTCTGGGGCTTGATCTTAATATTGGCCTCAGCCAGTCGGCAAAATACCTCTTCCAAATGGGTAGGGTGTTCAGTGAACGTGCGAGAGAAGACATTAATATCATCAAGTTACTTGAGTACACATAATAGCTTCAGATCTCCCAGAATGGTGTCCATTGCTCGTTGGAATGTAGCTGGGGCATTGCATAGCCCTTGTGGCATCTGAGTTGACTGGAAAAGCCCTTTGGATGTGATTATGGCGCATCTTTCTTGTTCTGCCGCTGGCAACTCAATTTGCCAACAAACGGATATCAAGTCCATTGCTGAGAAGTAGCGAGCTCCACCTAACTGATCAAGCACATCATCAATCCGCAGCAGAGGGTATGAGTTTTTGGTGAAACTATTGAGCTTCCGATAGTTGATTACTATGCAGTTAGTACCATCCTTCTTTTTAACAATTAGGACAGGTGAAGCCCACGGACTCTTAGATGGGTCAAGCATTTCCTGCTCTAGCAGCTTGTCAATCTCCTCAGTGACAACTTCTTCAGCGGCCCTTGATTGGCAGATTGGCCAAGACCTGATGGGGGGATGATCCCCAGTGTCCAGTCTATATGCCACCCCCTGAGAACACCCCAAATCATGATCATCAGCCACAAAAACCTCTTTATATTTTTGAAATAAAGTTTCTACCCAATCCTTCTGATCTTCAGATAACCCAGATAAATCTCCCATGGTACAACCACCATTGCGCTAAGATTCAGTTCGATGGGCGGACCAAACCATCCAGAGAACCGAACTCATGAACCTGGTTGATCTCCTCAACCGGGTTCAGATGTAAATATGCTATAATCTGATGCCAGCGGATTCAGATTGGTCTTTTATGAAGATTTGCTATTAATTATCTTGATCTCCCCATGACCTAGAAGTATGATTCCTGGAGCCACGTGGGGCTCAAGCTGCGATTGCTGATAAGGCCCAATGATCTCCCTGAAGAGCCCAGCTGGCACTTCCACCTCTAACTAAGTGTCTATTATCACTTGGTGTCCAGAGGGAATGGATATAGCTCCAGCTGCCCTAAGCGGTAACCCCTGATATTCATATAACTGATGGGGAAGGGCCCAAGTTTTCCCTTCTAATTGATGATAGTGCACTGAAATCACCCCATCGCTGTAGGCAAGGTTGATTTGTCCCATATGTACTGAACCCCTTGGCACTCCGCTGGAGGTAAAATAAATTGGGATCCGCTGTCCCAAAATAGCGAGGGTCTCTTCCATCATGTCAATGACAGCCCCATAGTGTCGCATAAAAGCAGTCCCAATCAACAGATTGTAGTTGCTATTTGCTAATACTACTGCTGGAGCCACTACAACAACGGAAACAAACTGCGAGGGAAGCGCGCTATACGCTCCTTCAGAGACTGTGGTTTCTGCTCCAGTGGTCCCATACACCATCCAGTGGTCTATGTCAGGTTTTAAAGACAACTTCGCCACCAACTTAGTGGAGACAATGTCAACAGGAGCGCCCATATCAATTATAGCTCGTACTTGGGTTTTGGCTACCACAATGTCACAGTAGGTGCACTCCGAGTAAAATGAATGCCAGCTACTTACAACGTGTACATTCAGCGGTTCACATTTTCCCAGGAAATTTATAATACTCACACCGACTTTAAAGTACTTTCTTTTAATATTATCCACTGGAAGGGCGACCTATACTCCTCTTAGAGACAACGCATCTGTGAACGGTTCTAGCTGGTCTGACGGACTTTGGTCAAACATTTGACAAGTGTAAGGCTTTGGCTGCTCCAGAAACCTTGTGTACGCTGTTTCTTTGACTTGTATTTAAGACAGCACATTTACTCCCCCAACTGTCTGTTGGTAGAGGGAGGTATCGTCATACTGGGAGGCTTCTGCTGCAATTAATGCAGTAGCTTCAGGTGGGACGTATGAATTTGAGATAGCAGAAGTAGAGAGTCCCGTCTCTACTCCGCTCTGACTTTTCCCTGATAACTTTGATCCTGTTTTTATAGGGGATCCGTTAATTAGGGCACCAACATCCCATGCGCCAAGTGCAACCGCAATTAAAACAACTTAACCATAGGTCCTACGTCTGAGCTTAATATAAGTTGGCCCACTTGGAAGGGTATTCTGAAGATGATCAGCGTAACCATACCCACATTGGTAGAACGCCTGCTGTCAATCATCATATTTAGGGCTAAAGCTGTAGTTGGTCAGTTGTTGATTGGCAGATATGGGATGGATGTTGGACTGCAGTGAATAACCTGGTAAAACCTGCACCAACTGATTGATTCCCCCACATAATTAGGGTCAGACACAGCTACAGTGTGAATATCTTTAATGTTGTGTGGCGGGAAAGTGACAGCTAAGTGACATGCAAACTGAACAAGTTTAAGAAGAGATACATTGGCCTCCAACAATAGGGCCATGATGTTAAAAAGCTCAGGGTATGGCTTACTGCAGAGGACATAGCAATTCACACATCAACTTTAGATAAAATTTCTGCCCCAATCAACACATGGGCTTCCACTGTAAAATGCTCAGTGAATGCAGTGAGGGTCTCATTTCGCTGAAACCCAATGGTCAAGAACTCGGCTTTCCGCTGTGACATTTATGCAGTTCTGATGAAAAATTTTATCACCATCTTTTTAACATCTTGATAGGTAACGGAATTATCTGGAAGATAACAAATGACTTGATCAGCACTTTCAACATCCAAGGTTGAGATCAACAGTTTTTCCCTTCGCCAGTCTGAGGTTCCTTCAGTTGCAAAATCAAATCATCAAAAGAACCCATGAATATTTCCATCACGATCAAATGGTGGCAGATTTTCACTGAAAACTTCCTGGAGCAGCTCATCTTCTCTTTTGAGCACAGTGTCCAATGCAAGTTTCAATTCCTCATATGCAATGGCCCCAGCATCTCGTGCAGAATCCTTATCAAAGCAACTGGACTGCGACATAGCAGGCAACTGGGTTTTTTTATTATTTTTATAACTGATCAATGGGCCCCCTGTAGTGAGCACCAATGTTATAAAATCGGCGGTATCAATAGATACGCTGGCAGATTTTGCACAGGGTTTGACCCCCTGAGCAATCAGGACCAATGATATGATGATTGTTGTCTGCGAAACAACAGAATAAATTTATAAATAAATACAGTGCACTTGCTCCCCCAACCTCTTTTATTAAATATACTTAATACCGCGGATTCTTCTCTATTCTGATTACCCTAAACTCACTTGACAACGAATTCCCATTAATAGCCCATCTCATTTATATTACAGCGGCTTAGAAGATACCACTCTCATAGCTTGGACTATTTGGTTCCACCAATTCTCCTTGATTTGGCTGGTTATATTCTAATTCGCTATCGCCCTAATTGTAGGCGATTTAATTTGTATTCGTTGGATGTCAACATCGTCTTATTTAGAGGCGATCAAATAATAAAACCGTTATATCCAATAAAACCCATTAATCCTAATATCACCTCATCTCAAGGCACTCAAATACTAGTATTTGATATAATTTTTGGCATATTCTGACCTAGCTGTCCCACAATTATCAAACCAGTCATATCAGAATTATGACAGTAGTATCTGATGGTAATGGACTATCAATGGCTCAACTCCATTACTAAGAAGGACAGTTATCCTCTGTCCCAAATGGATGAACCCCTCTGATTGCTTGCCAGATTTCAGTACTTTTCCACAATGGACCTTGCCAGTGGATATACCAAGTGGAGCTCGCTTCTGAAGATTGAGTCCAGTGTGCACTCATAGCCAACAAGGGCTATTTAAGCCCATGAGGATGCCTCAGGGCCTCTGTAATGTGCCAACTACTCTCCAACGCGCCATGTATGGGATCCTCAGGGACTTAAAGTTGTCATAAGTCCTCTTCTACCTTGACAAAATCACTGTCTTTTCATAGACTTCAAATGGATACATAGAGCATCCCTGGGAAATTTTCAATAGGCTCCAAAAGGATTCAATAAGGCTCAAACCTTTGAAGTGCTCTTTCTTTCAATCAGAAATGGAGTTTCTCAAACATAAGGTGTAGAAAGATGGCATCCAGCCCATACTGGACAAAGTTGATGCCATTGAATAGATTTAACGCCCCCAGAGCCTGAGGAATACTCAGGTATTCCTTATCATGGTGGTTTATCGTCTTAAGTTTATCCCTTAGTTTGCCAACCTAGACGAGCCTCTATTTTTTCGTGCAGATGAACGTGCATTTTGAGTGGCAGCCATAACAAGAATAGGCTTTTAATGCGTTGAGGACCGCTCTTTGTAATAAATCCCAATTTAGTACATCTGCGTTTTGCTCAGCCTTTCTTTTTATTCATATATGCAATTGATGTTGCCATCAGTGCCATCTTAGACCAGAACGACGAAAATCAGGTTGATCATCTAGTGGCCTATTTCAGCAAGACCTTGAGCAAAGCCAAACGAATAGATAGTGTTAGTGAGTGAGAATGCCTGGCTGTCTTGCTAGTGATCAAAAAAGTTATATCCCGATCTCTACAGCACTCACTTCACCATTGTCACTGATCACAGCTCGCTCTGGTGGCTACAGCAGATTAAGTATTCAGATGACCGTTTAGCCATATGGGCCTTGAGACTGCAGAGCTATGGTTTTTCTATTGTCCATAACACTGGAGCAATTAACCAGAATTCCAATGATCTCTCTAGGATGCCAGTACTATCTGCCTTAACCCCTTAGGAAGACAGACGGTATGAAGTAATTGGCTGACCAGAATGCTGAGAGTTGGAAACTCCCAAGATCTAATCTGAGCTCTGAAGATAACCCGAGATACTCAGATCAAGGGCGGGCTGCTATATAAGAGGGTCACTAACATTTGGCTCCCTACATCCGCCCTTACCCAAACCAAAGTTTACTGGAGGGTCATAAGACTGTGGGGTACGGACAGTTAAGAAAACTCACAGGTTTTTAAAGATACAAAGTTACTGGTACCAAATGGTGGAAACCATCCATGAGGTCCTGGAAGCTTGTATGTCTTTCTGATTAAAAGATCGGGCCAACCCTCAACATCAACACTCAGCCATCGCCCCAATGGGACTCTTCAATGTCACTAGCGTTGATGTAGTATGCCCTCTTCCCACTGGGCTGCACGGCCATAAATACACTTTCCTAACCATGGACCACCTGATCAAATGGGTCGAAGTAATTTTGCTCTCCACTGCCACTGTAAAAGCTATGTCTCTCTTTCTTATTTGATCCATTTTCACCCAGCATGCATGCCCAAAAAATTTCATTTTGGATAATGGGTTAATTTACCTTGCAGGTAGTTTTAGAACTTACTTAGATTTTTGGTACTAACCAGGGTTTCGCCTTCTCTTACAGCCATCAACCAATAGGGTGGAGAAAGGTGCTAACAGGACCCTTGTCTCTATTTTTCAGAAGATTTCCGCCTTCAATCCTGCTCGCTGGAATCATTATCTGCCCAGCGCTTTGCTCGTCAGTGGAACGAGCTACCACCAAGTCATCAAGATGCTCTTTTGAAGCTTAATATGGCGTGCTCCCCGGCTTTAATGTAGCAATCAGCCATTGCTCAAGACCTCCACTCATGAGAACTCAAATCTATCCATAAGGGCTTTAGCTAATGAAATTGTCTTAATTTAAGCCCTAGCCACACAAGTCATTATTACCAAAACAGAAAATGAGAAATCCTGATTTAGTTTTTGGCTGACCTTTCTTAACAATTTTTTTCTTAGGAGACCTCATTCTCTTTTATTACCATTGACCCAGAGGTTGCCAATTTTTCCTTGACGTTCTTTGGTCTGGACCTTATAATGTCATTCTTAATGTGAACATAGAGTACTCCATTCCCAATGTTAATCAGGGGGCAGTAGTGAATTTAATGCATGGCTGGTTCCTTTGACCCTATACCCCCTCTGACAGGATCTTGTGGGGAGCGTTATCAGGATTCATGCTTTTAAGCAAGTTAAGATTACTGCTCCCAAATTTAACCTCATCATATTTACTAATTGGCCATTGTGGACAGAACCCTACCCTGAAGGAGCCAAAACTAGATTTGATCAGGAAGTATCAAAATATAAAATCGATGGAAACACCTTCAGAAATCCCGTCCCCACTTCCCAAATCATAAGAGGCGTGGCCCCCACCTCTGCGTTCATGAAGATGACACAGTATAATGAGGGTGCTGACCAGGCAGTTAGTTTAGAAGGCATTGAAAGACCTTTCCTTATAGGGCTTTGAAGGTACTTGAGGCACCATTTCATACACGCCCTATAAATATTGCTATTTTTAACTCATAAAGTAGTATGTATTGACCCCATCATTTTGTTTTTTGATCTCTCCGCTATTTTTCATCTTTAGCCCATTTTTGAACTTCAGTGAAAGCAAAAAGGACTGTTATTATGAGAATCTTATGATAAATAATAGTTTATTTAAAAAAGACAACTAAAAAAGAAATTGGTAAGACAAACTCAGCTGTCTGGAAAGTTAGGGTAATGGCTAGGATTCTTTTGATGAGGCTTAGAGAAAAAACTTAGCTAATGATTTGAAACTATAATTTATGAAAGTCCCATCCCTTGAGTTTACATACATTCAAGACTTAGAAAGGCGAATATTCCCATTTTTGGTAATATTTTATCCCAATAACAAACCAAAACCATGATAAAATATAAACATATTTGCCTACCCTTATTTAAAATATTTCTTGATCTTCAGCACCATTGATGAAACGTCTTGAGCCTCATCATGCACCTTTTAATATCGTTCTAGGCTTACTTGGCCTTAAACCAGTGTTGGATTTAAGGCTTTTTAGGGGTTCTCGCTGGTTCTTTTTACACCTAAATTCAAAAAATATTTTGCAGGAGAAGCACGATTCTCTACTGCTAGGAAGGTTAATTATGAGGGGGTTATTGACCACTTATATTAAACTAAAAATAATAGAGCAACTAAAAGTTTTGGATTTTTCATGATTTATTAGTAACTGCAGGGGTAAGAAAATAGAACCCTTTCAATATATAAAAGCTTATTTTTTAACTATATTGAGGTTCAAAGGGAAATCAATGTGAAGTTTGGATTGCTTAGTAGCGTCCAAATTAGAGAATATGGGGATTTGACCTATCAGATTTATTGAGACTCTCCTCGCTTTTATGGAATAGCCAACCGATGACAGGTAGTATAGATGCATGAGGTAAGGTTTTGATATTTTTACCCAATCATTTGACAGGAAAGTATTTGCACCTCTGAAAGGCCCCCCTCCAACCCTATAAAAGGACTGGTCTCTGCGGTATAAGTTGATTTTAATTTGTTGTAAGATGGGGAGGGACCTACGAATGACTCCCTTGATTCTGATGCACAATTGGCACAATCTGACTGAATGAACTCATGTTATTTGCCTAAGTTGTATAATAAAAGCGTTACCCAATTCGAGGGGTTCCACAAAGAATCAACTAGGGTCTTTTGGCCAAAATTAATGCTTACTTTATCCAAAAAAACTCTTTTTTACGATATTGGATTTGTATTTGTCCAACATCACACCCTTCAAGAGTATTAGGGGGTGCTTAACGATGCAAGAATTGGCCATGGACCCAGTTGATAGTGACTTCAGAGGCAAGGGATTTGATAGAATATTAATCCCCTTGCTTATATGTGACTGCAAATGGGCTTTCCCAAATAGAACCGAGCTCCTAACTTCTAGGAGTGATGCAGTTGTGATAATACAACATCAAGTCAGATATGTGGAAGGAAGGGAGATGAGCCCAGAGCTCATTAGCTGCTTGGCCTTCTTTAGTAACAGTTTTTGCCAAGTTAGTCATGGCCTCTGCTTGCAGTTGGATGATGTTCTGGGCCAACTTTTTCATGGCTTATTCAGGGTCAGTTCTGTCAGTAAAATTGTCTTTGGCTAATAGGGTCGGTACCCCAGGCTCTCATTCATACAACACATTGAAAGTGGACATCATGAGGATGCGATGGTAGCTAATTTGGTAGGCTATGAGGGTACTGGGTAAATAGAGATCCCAATGGAGAGGGTCAGAGCCAGCCTTTTTCCAGAGTAGAGATCAGGGTTCCATTAACTCTTTTATATGGTACCATTTGTAGATGGGCTATAGGGGGCCAAGAAGAGTTGCTGTGTTCCCAAGGAGGTGTTGAGGAGCTTTAAAACTCAGGAGGCGAAGTTTTCTTATTGTCACAAAGGAGGACTTGGGGGAAATCATTCCGCGTGAAAATATATTGATGTAAGAAGGTGGCAGTGGATTTCACAGTCTGAGCGGCGAGAGCAACAGATACAACTAACTTAGTGAAATGGTCAATTCCAACCAAGATATAACAATTTCCCCTGGCAGTCTGAGGAGAGGACCTACCACATCCAAGCTTATGTTGTAAAAGGGTTGTTGGGGCGTCGTAGGTTGATACTGGTATAAGGTCTTGAAGCTGGATTGCTTTTTACAGATCAAACAGACATAGAATGCTTAAGTTATGGTTTACATGTAGCACTCACAGTCATATTAATCTTTTACCCATTTTGTAAGTTTTGCATACTCCACCATGTCTCATGATAGTTTGAGACTCCAAGATGACAAGTACTCACTCTGACGGCTGGAGATAGTGCAACCAATTTACTCCTAATTTCTTATATAACTTCCAGATCTCCACCTTTATATTGCTAGTGTGCCATGCCAGCATCTTCTGTACTGGTTCGTCTTCATAAGCCCACACTTCAGGAGTCATTAGGAGGTCATACAACTTCTTGGCTTTGCTATTGTCAAGTTGAAGGACAGGAATCCGCATCAACCCATCAACGTTCATATGGCGTGTCCCAGCTCAATGCTCAATAATCATATTGTAATGCTGGAGCTATAAAGCCCAGCGTGCCAACCGCCCAGTAGGACCTTTCATATTCTGCAACCAATTTAAGGAGGCGTGGTCAGTGATTACTTAAAATGAAGTTCCAAATAATAAAGAGCGATAGTATTTGACCGCAATTAAAATGGCAAGGCACTCCTTTTCATTATTGGTGTAGTTGCGCTCAGCTTTTAAGAGCATTTTTCTGAAGTAAGATATGAGATGATCGACCCCTTTACATCCAGCTGAGCCAAGATAACTCCAACGTCATAATCAGAGGCGTCTGTGAACAACATGAAAGGCTTGCCATTGTCAGGGTGATGAGGATCGGCCTTTTTTGCAATATCTTCTTCAGAGTCTCAAATGTGGCATTTTGTTCAGCACCCCACTGGAAGGAAGTCTTCTTACCCAAGAGACGTACAAGGGGCTCATTAAGCTGGGCGAATTTAGGGATGAATTGATGGTAATACCCCATCATGCCCAATATACCTGAATGTTGAGAAGGGTTTTTGCACAGGCATTTTAGATATCGCTTCCACCTTGTCTTGTAAGGCTGAATCCCATCTTGTGAGATAGCAAGCCTGAGGTAAACACATTTCTTTTTGGAAGAAAGTACATTTGAAGGGCTTCAGCTTATTGTTAGATGCCTGCAAGCGTTGTAACACTTCCCTAAAATGTTAGAGGTGCTCGTTGAAGGTCTTTGAGATTACTGAGATGACATCAAGATAGACAATCACACAGCTCAGCTTGAGATCCTGAAGAATATGCTCATTGCCCACTGAAAAGTGGCAGGCGCATTTCATAACCCTTGGAGTAACCAAGTGGGTTAAAATAGACTCTCGCTAAAGATAAGGGCGCACTTCTCCTGATCCTGTGGATAAAGGTCCATTTTCCAATACCCACTAGCCAAGACCATGGCAGTAAAGAAGCTTGGACCCGATGAGTTGAGCTAATGCATCATCAATATGTGGATAGGGTAGCTGTCCTTCTTAGTGAGGTTGTTCAGCTTATGGTAGTCCATAACTACTTGATGACCTCAATTTTCTTCTTTATCAGTAGAAGAGTGGACGACCAAGGGCTTTGAGATGGTACCAATAACCCAGCGTCCAGCAGATGTTTGATCTCCGTCCACATCTGCAGATCCTCGACTTTTGATTGACAGCAGGGCTTGGTGCGGATGGAATGAGCATCGCCAAGTTCAATGGTATGCGTCCAACCTTTCATATGTTCTTAGTCATTATTAGATTTGGATAAGTTATCGCTATAGGACTCCAATAAACTATAAACTTTATTAAGCTCCACTGGAGTTAGTTCCTCAGAGATATGCACAGTAGGGGAAGTACTATTTAGTGGCCAATGGATAAGCCTATGACTGCCATAGACCCAATACAGTGGACTTGCTTGATGTCCTTAATGGGTACCAGTAGGTCTCTTCTGATCATCTGGTGCTTTTTTATGACTATACCCTTTGTGTTAAGATTCCCCAGAAGGAGAGTAATGGGTCGCTGATAGATTGGGTCCGTATGCCAGGCAATACTCTGGGCTCTAAAAGACTAACACTCTCAACGCTTGCTAAGTGCAATAAACAGCTGCGGGGGATTTTAAGGTAATCTTAGTGTCAACTACCCTTTGTTAACCTACATTGATTAATACTTCTTTGGAGGCATATAACTGGATACTTATAGGGCATCCACTAATTTAGGCAGCTTTTTCTTTTCTGCCTGACTGTGGTGTAATTAGGGATTAGGCGGAAGAGGGAAACTCAACTTTGCAAGCATAATCTTTTTTATTAAGCTAAAAATTGGTCAAAATCAGAGGAACCTCGTAATTAAGTAAGGAGAGATACCCTGCTTCAAGTTAATAACCCTTTGTATTTAAGCATGAACTGGGTATTAATGAGTAGATCATAGGTATTATTGGCTAAGGTCACCACTGGGGCTGACAAAATGTGCTTCCCAAAATGAATGGACAAAGAATATTAGGCACTAATGGCTTGATTATTTTTTGGCCCCGCAGTTCCAAACTCTTGTGTATAGTCAAGGTCAGGGGCCAGCTTAATTTTTTCATAAGTTTGTATGACACAACGTTCACAGGGGACCCAGTGTCAAGGATAGCCCTAACCTGCACCATATTAATGACGACCTCTACTTTGGTTAAGGTTCCACCCAAATTTGGGGGAAAGAGCGAGGACCTCCTTAAGACAGAGAGTAGAGGAAAGTCATTTGGCAGTTTCAGGGGATTTTCTCTTGAATAGACTGCAGGGTGTGCACACACTGGGTAGATTGAATAATTGTGGCAATCAGCTGGTCATCATCACTGGCAGCGTCAATAATCTCAAGACCCCTCAACACTTGCCGGAAATAAGTTTGATGGGGGATCTTAGCCCAATCCACTCTCTACAGGTTCAATCAGTCGGGTACCTCCACTTCACCTGGGGCTCCTAAAACATAATGACCCATATCATCGCCACCTTCTTCAGATTCGTCATCAGAGGGTTTATCAATGCATGTTAGGGAGCCCACAGGGAGTGAGGTAGGTACAGGGAATTCCTTAAAGCATAATAGGTCCTGGGGTTGCTCTTCTACCTTATTAACTTTTGGGGGAGTCCTTAAATTTGTAACAACTCACTTTTCGACCTTCAAAGTAGGGGTTTTGTGCTGGCTCATGGAGACATGTTTTAGACTAAAGTTATCTGGATGAGATATTGAGGGGGATAGCATCGTGGAGGTGGATGCTTTAACTTTGACAGCTTTAGGTCGATCAATGGCTGTGTAGTTTTGTGAAACAGGCGGTTTACTTCTGTGACCTTGTCATTTAACCCATTGTTAGTGGTGGCTAGTGGTACTTAAGAAAAGGGTTTAGGCTTAGGAACAGGCTTTAAAACCACTTGGAAAGACCGCTCTGGAGAAAAAGATGTGCATGGTAAAGGGATGACTGCTTTAACCAACCGGCTTTTTGAGCTGAAGATGAAGGGGAGCACTGCCCCAAATGGCCATTATCGTCTGACTATCTTTATATGAAGAAGAAGCAATTTGTGATGGAAATTCCGCAGTAGCAGGTTTCCAGAGGGTAACATCCGTAGTAGAGGCTAAATTGGTCAGCATAGTTGCTTGCCTCAGAGACCCTTTCATAGCTTAAGTTTGTATATTTAAGCCACAGCTAGCAAGGCCTCCTTGATATCCCGTACATTGCGGAAGGAGCGCTTAAATGAAGAGATATGCATCGCCAAGGAGAGATGGGATGCTAATCTGACCAAGATTGCTACAATGCATCATCTAAGGGTAGCATTTTAGCAAGCAGGAGAGGTTGGGCTGCGCTGTAAAAATGGTCAATAAAGTTGGCAGCTGATTCACATAAGTAGACTTACGCACATAAACGCCTGTTTTTGTCTTTGCAAGCTCCGCGCTGATCCAAACTCCTCAATGAGCGTTTTTTTAAATTGGCCCAAGTCTTAAGGGTCTCCATATAAGTTACCATCACCTCTTGGGCGGAGCAGCTGAGGCAGGGGATAATGTGCTTTACTTTTTGAATATTAGTTGTCCCTTCCAAAAAACGCCTCATAACAAAAAGGAATGAGGCAATTCTACCCTTCCCTAGGGTAAATTTATCTCATAAAGAAAAGTTTGGCAATAATTGGTGCAACCTTATGAGAGTCTTGGCATATGCACTGTTTGAGGTTTTTAAATCAAGACAGGGCTCTGACCAGCTGCTGAGCCAAATTATCTAGCTGGGGGTCAGAGGCAGAGTGGAGGTTTTGAGGGTTATTCACCCCAACACCCTCCATTTTTAATAAAAGGTTTGTGGTGTAATACCCCTGTAGCGAGCGCCACTTGTTGGGTTTTAGGCTTTTTAGGGTTCTCGCTGGTGTTGTTTACATCTAAATCCAAAAAATATTTTTCAGGAGAAGCACTATTCTCTACTGCTAGGAAGGTTAATTATGAGGGGGTTATTGACCACCTATACTAAACTAAAAGTAATAGAGTAACTAAAAGTTTTGGATTTTTTATGATTTTATTAGTAACTGCGGAGGGTATATAAATGAGAACCTTCTTGATAACTAGCAGCTTAGTATTTAAGCTATATCGAGGTTCAAAGGGAGATTGATGTGAAGTTCAGATTGCTTAGTAACGTTTAAATTAGGGAATATGGGGATTTGACCTATCATATCTATCAAGGCTCTCTTCAATTTTTATGAAATGGCCGATTGATGACAGGTAGTATAGATCCTTAAGGTAAGATTTTTTTTTTCAATAATTTAAATTTATTGTGGGGAAGGCTGACCATGGGACGGACACTTCCAAATATGACCCTAAAGAGACAAAACTTAGTAACAGGGAAGGCACCCCAGAGAAGCGATGCTATCTCTTGTTGCCAGAGGGAACGCCACTTGTGGGGAGGGGGAGGGAACGTGTGAAGGGGCCGTAGCCACAATTGAACACGTGTGGAGGAAGGGGTCTGATATGATGAACCAAACTGGGAACCAGGAGAGACCAGCTGTTGGCGACGTGGTGGGAGGTATCCAAACATCCACACTTGAAAGTGGTCCACCAAATGAGACCGGAATCTGTGGACAGCTTCTGGGAGGGTGGGGGTGGAGCCTGCGATGGCATCCAAGACAATCGTGTGGATGGTTCACATGGCTATTGCAACCACCAAAGCACAGAGGGAGGGTGGAAGGGGGGAGGCCATTGATAAAGCAAACATATCTCTTGACAGACTGAAGGGATGTGTTTGATCCTGGCCCAGCAGACGTTGAACTTCGCGCCATATCACTTTAGAGGTAGGACACTTCTCCAGTCGGTGGAACAGCGTTCCATACTGGCCACACACGACACAGGATGAGTGTAAAGCGTTAGAGCGCTCAGCTGTACAATACACCTGCCTCAGGCAGCGCCACACATGGGAGCGGATTTGAGGCTGCAACAGAGGATGGTGTGTTTATTTCCAGATAGTTTTTTGGGTCTCCATGGAGTATGGGATGTCCATCATGTCCAGGTAGTCCACCCTGGATAGGACATGGGGTCGTGTGGGGATCACGCCATTTTGGATGGGTAGCCCCTGTACCTCTTGTGTGAACTGAGGAGAGGGGCGGCCTCTTTGGGTTGTATGTCCGCTACTATGAATTCTACACTCAGCACTCCGCATGGAGAGGAGGATTCGTTTGTAGTGGGTTTTGGTACCGTGAGGGCCTGTGGCCGATGGGTGTGAAGCCAGGTATTTCATCAGGGAGTGGGGGTTCAATGGATTGTTGAGGCCCAAGGCGCGGGAGAAGTTGGAGCAGGCTGCGCGGGACCAGTGTTGGGAGGGGAGCGTGGGGGCGGTGATGGCCGCTATCCAGGTACCCAAGATCTTGGCAGCATGGGCTCTGAAGTCGAGCAGACCCATGCCACCATGATGATGAGGGCCAAACATGACCTCTAGCCGTACTGGTGGAGGGCGGCCTGACCAAAGCCATCCTTTCAGTAGGGCATACAAGGATTTGAAGAAGCTTGGGGAGAAGGGGATGGCGTGGGCTCCAAACCAGACTTTGGAGAGGAGCATAGAGTTGGCTAAAACAACCCTGCCAGTAAGGGAAGTAGGGTGGGCTCTGAGAGAGGCGATTTGCTTCTTCACGTTGTCCAGAATATGGCTCTCCATTACTGCTGATGCGTATCCGCCTGCCTCCACCCACACGCCCAGATGGCGGACTGGCCCTATGGTAGGGCGTGGCACGAAGGGGAGCACCAGTGGGGCAGTGTGGGTTGAGCTGGGAGGGCGAGGACGTGTGCGAGCAGATGGGCCAGGCTGGGAACTAGTTGCTGGGGCCCAGAAGTTCTGAGACTGACCAAGGAGGATGATTTCAGTTTTGGAAGCGTTCAGTGCCGTGTTACTTACCCAAGAATACTCCTGTATGAGAGCTTCAAGCGCGCGTGCATCTTGATTATTAGACACCCCAACCATACAATCATCTGCAAACGCCATCATCTTGACTGGGGCTTGGCCTGGCACATGGACCCCAGTGAGTTGGGCATTCACATTTTGAAGTAGTGGGTCAAGGCTGAAGTTGTATAAGAGTGGGCTAAGGGGGTCCCCTTGTCGCAAGCCCCTTTGAGGGCGGACTACTTCCGTTAGGAAGCCAGGGCCATGTACTGCCATTGTTGCAGATTACGTGAGCAGCATCACCCAGTTGATGAAGCGAGGGGGTAAGCGGAATTGATGGAGGCAGGCCCTGAGGTATTCCCATTTTACTCTATCATAGACCTTCTGTTGGTCCAAGAATACAAGTGCCCCAGAGGCTGTGGACTGACATGCATTAGCCACAGAGTGCACGTTATCCCAAATTGACCTTCTGGGTATGAAACCAAATTGTTCTGGGGAGATGGTGGCAGATGCTATAATCCCTAAACGGTTAGCCATGATTTTTGTTAAAATTTTAGTATCCGTGTTGGTTAAAGAAATGGGGCACCAGTTGGCTAAGTCTAGCTTATCCCCTTTCTTGAAGAGTGTGACGGTAAAGGCCTCTTGTCCTCCTGGTAGGAGGCGCATATTCAATAGGCTCTGGTTAAGTGAGGCGAGCAGCAAAGGGGATATATATTTGAAGTACTTTTTGTAGAATTCATATGGGATGCCATCTGGGCCTGGGCATTTCTGGTTAGGTGCGCTGCGGATGGCTGTCCATAATTCGTTTGGAGTATTCAAATTCATTATTTCTGAGTATCGAGAAATGGTGCAGATGTGGGATCAGTAGAAATTTCCGCCACTTCGGCTGGCTGAATTGGACTGGATTGGTATAACTTGGAGTAATACTTCTGTGTTTTGATTGCCACTTTGGCTGTTGTATCCGCGATGGAATCATCTCTTCTTTGCACCAGTGTGCAGGCCATGCTCTGGCATGGTGCAAAAAAATTTTAAAAAAATATTTGGTGCACTTGTCGCCCTTTGTGATGCGTTTGGCCCTGTATTGAACACAAACCCGATGTTTGTGTTGCCTTTTGAGCGCGTTGAGGTGGGCGGCTGCCTCTGCCCACTTCTGGCCCCATGCAGGGCTGTATCCTGTAGTTGGGATATTGGACTCCAGGTGTGCCAACTCTTCCAGAGCATGCGAAATGACTGCCAATGTGGCTCATGAGCGTCTGGAGGAGAGGTGGCGAGAGTGGCGGATGGTATCCTCTTTGAAGGTTGCCCATGTGTAGATGGGGTCCGTGCAAAATGGTGTCATGAACTCTTTTGCCAAAGTTGCTGATTCCACCCAAGTAGAAAATCCTGGTGACGCGAGTTTGGGAGGCGGAGCTTGCACCAATGTGGGGCCCTAGCCACTGTGGTGGGTAGGTGGTAGGTTATTGAGGTCAGTTGGTGGTCAGAAAATTCCATTTTTGTTGTTTTGAAGTGGGAGATGTGGGGTTGGAATTTCACCAGCATAAGGATAATGTTGATGTGGGACATGGACCTTAATTGGTCATTGTGTATGTGGGGGTGCAAAATGTTTTTGAGCAGCGGGGCATGCTGCAGCAGCGCATTTATTAACCCAAGGGTGGCCTTTAGAACGTGCAGTTCTACATGACCCTGGGGGGCGTGGAATGAGGAATGCCATTGATCCGTTGGTGTGTTTAGCCAACAGTTCATGTCGCCAATTATGAAAGGGTCTGGGGGTAGCAGGAGGGATTTGACTGACAAGAAAAATTCCTGACGCTCTCATGCACCATTTGGGGCATAGATGTTGATGATAGCATGTGCCACGTCATCCCACGAGAAAGTGATAACGAGGACTCAGCCACACTGAGGAAGGTGTTTGATGATAAAAATTTGAATAAATTGTTTCTCTGAACAAGCACCCCACAGTGCTCTGACCAAAAGGATAGGGATGGGAGGAGCATGGTTTTCCAAGCCTCCTCAGAACCTCACAGACAGCTGGACTCCTGGATGGCCAGGATACCCGCGGGTAAATTTTGTTGTAAAAAACTCACTTTCCTAGCCTGGGTTGGCGAGGCCTTGAGTCCAGCGATATTCAACATCCCTAAAGTGAAGGTTTCCCCCATCACACCTTAGGTGCGAGGGGGTGGGCACACAGGCCAACTAGCCTCCTCTAGATCCCCATGGGCCTTCACGGCAGCATGGGTGTTAGCAGCAACGCTATTGGGATTTTGTTAATTTTTGTGGAAAGAGTTGCGTTGGCTTTAGCCTTTGCTTTTTGTTTCCCTGACGTTGGACGAATCTTTTGCGGTGCAGATGAGTTTGGTGCACCATTGAGCGGGGTGAAAAAATTCTTTTCGGGTAGGTTGAAGGCCAAGTCAGTTTTGACCGAAGCTTGGTTGCAAAGATCAGAGAATTTGAGTCGCCCATCGGATCCTCAGATCAGGTGGCCCAATTAGTATGGGCTTCCCAATCTGATTGGTTGAAGGATTCCTGAGTTGCTTCCGCCGCGAAGGTTTCAATGTCCTCCTGGCGTTGGGAGTGTGGGATAGCAGTGGTGGCTTTGGCCGCTTCCTTGGCCGTGGCCCTGCGGGCCTGCTTAGCCTTCTTCCACTCTTGCGGGAAGATAGGCTTTACCAGTAGGTAGCAGCCTTGTGCTCCCCCACGGGGAAAGCCTCTTTGGTGCTTACGGTTGGTTCATAGTGCGCCTCTCCGCTGGCCATGGCTGCTTAGGGGTGCTCTTGGAATGTGACGCCCTCCTTGGTGGGGCATGTGTGCGCCTTATGGCTGAACGCATCACAGTGGGTGCAGATGGGGGGCGCGCTGTCCACGGTCACCCAGAATGGGTGGGTGGTATGCCCTTCAATATTAATAAAAGTGGAGTGTGGGATCTGGGTTAGGTCCTTCACGATCTCCTCAGTCAGGTCAGAACTGCGATGGCTTTGCTTTGCACAGGTGTGTCATCAGTGTGAAGCGTTGCATTTCAAAAGATTGTATTTCGCCATAGACAGCGAGACCATCTTTCAGGTGTTGTTCCAAAATGTCACGTTTTACTATAGTAGGCAAAAAGTCAAACGTGAGGAAAATTTGGTTTGATTTCGTCCATCTGGTGCGTTTGGTTTTGATGACCTGTTGCCCTTCAGGGAGGTCGACCACTATGTGCACTGCATCAGCCTCGTCTGCTGCCTTTTTGTTTTCAAAACCTGGGTCCAGCCAACCGCATGACATGGAGTGAGGTGCGACATACACCGCAGTTGGGAAAAAGGTGTGCACATCTTCACATAATTTTTCCCATAAAGCCATTTGTTGGATGTCCAGAAACACGCGGACTCCATATTCCACTGACAAAAGTGGCTGGGAGTGCGGCGTGTTGATGTACTGGTTGCATCGCGCTTTCCATGTGAGGATTTCTGGGGAAATAGTGACCGCCAGTTTTTTAAAAATTTTGTCTATTCCGCCAGTTTCTCCGGGGCATTTTTGAACGTTGGAGGCTGTGGGCCTTCCACCTGCTCCTCTTACCTTAATTGCCCAACTGCTCCCTGATATGGGCGCAGACTAATCTCCTCTGTGAGATTATCAAACTAGATTCAGACTTGAATTGAATAGGTTGCAAAAGTGATTGCAACGAGAGAGAAAAGTCAGCCCCTTAAGGTAATATTTTAATATATTTTACCCAATCACTTGATGGGAAAATATTTGCACCTTGAAAGGCCCTCACCAACCCTATAATAGAGGCCAGTCTCCACAGCGTAAGTTGAACTAAATTCGCTGTAAGACGGAGGGACCTCTGAATGACTCCAATGATTCCACCGCACAGTTGGCGCAATCCAACTGCCCAAACTCATGGTATTTGCCCGAGTTGTATTGATAAAAGCGTTACCCAGATTTGAGGGATTCCACAGAGAATTGACCAGGGTCTTTTGGCCGATGTTATTGCTTACTTCTTACAAAACACTCTTTTTACAATATTGGACTTATATTTGTTCAACTCCCAGCATTGTTCCAAGGTATATCTGGGATTAGAGGAGGGTGTCCATCTTGACCCCTTTGTCTTACTTCTTCCTTGTCTACGCGCTTTAAACCATAAACCATGTCATGAGACAGGACATCACCCTCTGGTTTCTGAGAAACCACCTCTCCTCCCTGGCGTCAGCAAGAGAGATTTTTATGGGCGGGGGTAACTTCATGGATGTAATGAAAGGGGTGGACTTAAACCAGCGTCTTCAGGAAAGCGCCTATAGAAAGATCCAATAAAATTTTTAAGCATGAGTGATATCATGAGCCAAACCCAGATAATATCTGCAACTTTAAACCCATTCCATGAAACCATGTAATCCCGCCTTCTCTTCACACAAAGAGAGACCACAATCCCCTCCACTTTTCACACTGATGCCCCATCCATAAGATATGACTATGGTGTCACCTGATGGAAACCCTAAACTGTGTCAACTTGCTCTCATGGAATCTAATAAAGATTTGGAACTTATGTGAAAGATTCAACTGGTAAAAGGTATGACATACATTACTAACAATGTAGTAGGGTACTATTCTCATTGCCCCTATTTCTTTCATGGCTGCGTTAGTGGGATGTTTCTGAAATCCAGCATTACAAATTCTCCTTCCTTATACTCAGGCTCTTCCCTTCCCTTTCCATCCACATTCTCCTCAAATACCTTTATAGCCACATAAAAAACTGTTTTTTTCGCCTGATGTACTTTATTGATGAACTTAGATAAGTCCACCGCTGCATCCAGCTTGGACCCACAACTGGGTTTTATATTAACCAAGGGCTATAACCATAGTTGGAAAAGAAGGGAGAACACTTGATGTAAGAATGCTGGTCATTATTTATAGCCTTATTGAGCCAGAAGTGTGAGGCCCAGTTTGAGTGATCAGCCGCTGTATAGCACCGCGAGAATTGTTCCAGGCATTGGCTCACTCATTCTGTCTTCTTTTCGTATTGAGGGTGAAAAGTGTTAAATGGTAGGGGCAAATATTTAGGGTCTTGCATAACTCCTCCCAAGAACAGATGTGAATCCTGGCCCGCAGTCATTAATGACTTCCTGAGTTATGCTATGAGTGGAGAAAATGTTGGAAACAAATGACTTGCTCATATGAGCCGCTGTACTGTTGTGTTACATGGAATGAAATGGGAAAACTTTGTGCATCAGTCTACAACTACAATGATGCCATCATACCCCTAAGTGAGGGGTCGTTCCCACAATAAAATCCACAGAAAGGAATTCCAAGGCCCCTCTGCCTTTTGGACTGGTATCAACAAGCTAGAAAGAGGCTGGAAATTTGGCTTTCATCTCGTTAAATACATGGTACCACTTGGTATATTAAGAAACCTTTGCCTAAATCTCTTTTTAAATATATGTGCAGAGAATAAGCTCCTGGGTTTTCGGCTTACCATAGCGCCCCACGTTTATCCATTATGGTTTTCCTTGATTATTTACAGGCGAATAGGTCCAGTGGGAACTTATAAGCATCCCTGGAACAATACCATATCGTCCTTTATATGGTATCCCCTCATTTTTAGCACTAGTATTGCTCAACCCAAAAAGGGGGAGTCGCCATGCAATTTTATTTACAAATGGGCTAAATAAAGGGATTATTAGAATATAAAAATTCCTAATATGGCACCTCAGCTAACAGCCTAGGAGGCCATATCAGAAGGGGAGAAGCTTTTGGAAAACTTTTGTCGCCGCCCACTTTAGCTAACAGACCATGTTGGACAGCACTGGGGTGGGAGCATAAGTGACATGTGGCATAAGGAGGTATAATTGTGGGTTTTCTTTGTTAATGGGGCTGACGGTGTCCATCTCCTCAACGTATTGAGCAAGTTGATGCTCAGAAAAAGTGATGAGAGCAGGCACACAAGTAACTGACTTGATGTGCTAGTGGGTTTCAGGATAATTAGGGTCAAAAAGAGAAGTTTTTGCTGCATCAGTGCAGGCAAAGCACGCACCAAAAGCCAGCTCCTAAATCTCAAACTTCGCCTCTTCCTCAAAATCATGAGGGAAATTGGGGATAAGAATACCCTCAACCTGAGGTTCCATTGCCCATGGAGTTGCTGGCGGAGAAGGGTGTTGGCAGGAGCTGCAGCGGCTTCAGCTGCCATTTTATTTATATTTTTATAAATGAGATACCCGTTTTTAGGATGAAAACGGTGGGGGCACAATTTGGGAGGATTGATGAAAAACTCCTCTAATGCAAAATCCGGTTTAACATTATATGACCAGTTGTTTTCATCGATCCAATTGAGACACTTAAAGTAATTTGACTCAGCTAATGCTGGCCCGACTACTGGAGTTGATAAATTGGCTGCACCTGATTGGCCACGAACTGTTGCCCATGGCAGCTCAGCTGAAACTGTTTTAGCCATCAGCTCAGGCTGCCATAAATTGACCAAATTTTTAAAAATATAAAATTTTGATTGGCTGTGACTTTGGAAGCCATACCATAATTCGCAGAGGTTGGGGGTGGGAGAATTGAGCCCCACTTGAAAAATTTGGGTGTGGCAGCATCCAAGCCAACGCCAGAGGGGAGAGCGGTGGAAGCAGCAGAGGCAGAAGCCATAGGGCACTTGCACTTCGAGTGATCAAGCTCAAAGCACAAGGGGTAAATGGCGCGGCCATTCTTGACGTGCACCCAGAATGGGTGATCAGGGGCAGATCTGATCACCATGCAAGGGGAATTGCAAGATAGGTGTCACGATGGAATAGGTGGATTGTCACAAAGGCGCGTGGCCCTTCCAAACAATCTTCTCCATTTGGACCCACAAATTGCAGAATGGGGTCTGAACTATAGATGGTTAAACCCTCCATGAGTTCTTGGCAGAGGCGTTTGGGGGAAATTAGGGAGGGCAAACTGGTAAACTGGACCACCAAAGTGGCTTCATCTGGGAGCCAGGTGTTGATGGTAGGGAGGGGAGTATTTTCAAAAATTAACGGCAGCTTAGATGCTGCCATTGCATTGGCTTCAGAATGGAAGCTGAGATTAAAATACCCCTTGAAGGGGCAAAAATCGATAAAGCTGGCAGTTTCATATACCACCGTGGCTATCTGAATGATGGCCATGCTTGCATATAAAGAAATTCCCATATTTGACCTGAAGGCTGAAATGCAAATTGCTCCATGGGAGCACCAAAGGGCTCCAGAGCACCACTTGAGAGCTTTTGATGTGGTGGGCCAAGTCCTAAGGGGGGACATAACGCCTGGTAGCGTTGGGAGGGCTAGCAGAGCCAGCCCGGGCATGCTTTGGTAGTGGCTGAAACACAGCAGCAGGTGGCGCACCACTGCCCCATGCCATGGCAGCAGGCGTCAAAAGCATCTATATTAAGATTTTTGCTTGTTCAAGAGGTCATGTTTTGTATTTTTTTAAAAAATCTATTTTGGCTTTGATTATAGCTATCAAAGCAAAAGAAAGATTCATAATATCCCCTCAAAAATACCCCTATCTCAATTTGCATTTATCAAGAACTTTAATATATTTAAAGATAAGGATTGTGAGAGGATGACCTTTCTGAACATACCATACTACTATAAATTCTCCAGAGAAGAACAGGAGTGCAAGTGGTAGGGGATGGTTGCTAAAATATAGTCTTACCAGAGGGGATCACCCGGTGGGTTTTATGCAGTTCCAAGTCCTTGGGGTCAGTATCAAAGAATTAGTTTTGGCTTGAGTCATCAGCTAATCCAATTTTCTTATCTTTTGTAAACTTATAAGGGAACGCAAACTGAGCAAGGATATCATACCAGTGGGTTTGCCGTGGGACATGAATTGAGGGTCTTTGTTGTATAGTAAATCCTATTTATCAGTAAAAACATAGAACGATTGGGAGGAACCATGTAGATGTTTACGTCAATAGGTCAACGCTTCCACTACTGCTATCAGTTCTATATAATATACAGCATAAAATAACTCAGTTAATGACATCTTGCAGAAAAAAAATTCACTGGGTATTTAACTCTATCTGTGTAAACTTGCAACAGATCAGCAGTAATATCTATATTTTAAGATTTTTAGCTACTATAAACTCCTTATCTGTATCCACGTGGTGGGGTACTGGCATAGAAATTAAGGTACACATTACAGCCTAGGAAGAAAATTCCAATGTAGAAAATCACTAAAGGGTATTGGCTCCACTGGCCTTATACAAGGGTGAGGCAACCCCTGAAAGGTTGGAGTGAACTTCTTAAGAGAAACACATGTCTTCAAAAAGCTTTTAACTTCTCAGCTGAGGTTGGCGTGGGCCAATCATAAATAGCCTTCTCTCTTTTCAGGAGTAATCATATGACCTTTTTAAAAACAATGTTGCTACGAAGGTGACCTGGGACTTATAGTTTCAGACTTACTCAATTTCAGCGTTAAGTTAGCTGATCTCAAGTATTCAACCACTGCCACAAGTGGATCTTCTGTAACGCTTGATTTGGAGAGAAAACCAGTATAGCATTCTTATAGGCTATGGCACATACACCTAACAGTTCTTTATGTTGCAATTATGTTACTGTGAATAATTAAATGTGCATTTTAAGGTAAAAAGGCATGACATAAAATTAGAAATTCCTTTTAATGATACAGAAGAAAGTAATTCATCACATTTTCTTTTTGAGGATCTGGTTAAAAGTATATAAATCAAATCAACCTGGAGAAGACTTTGGCTCTTTTAAAATAACTGCCAATATATGGCTACATAAAAATGAGTTATTAAATTTGGTATGGTGACATTAATCAAGTTACCATAATCTACACAAAGGCGTATTTACCACCTGACTTTTCCGCAAAGAAAAGTGGTGAGTATATTAGAGAAGTAAGCTAAAAGATGGCTCCTTTTTCAAGTTTCACTAAAGCTCAAACATCTAATGCTTCCTCTTCCCACATTGTCATTGGGTATATTAAGAAGGAAATGCGAGCCAGGTTGACAGTGAGTTTGAAATTAAAATAAAAAGCATAATGATCAGGTAGGACAATTTTAGGATTCTGAACAAAAAAGAGACTCTAACTCTATCAAGAAGGGGGGTAACGAAACTTATGGATTTGGGCTTTAGAGTGGTGCAAGACTGTGATTCTGCACATTAGGCCAGTGTGGCAATATGCTTTGGTTACCTATCATGGACATGAAGGTTTCATCTAATTCCCACTCCCCAAAGCTTTAGTCAAAGTACTGTTCATTAAATTGGTTATATTATCAGATTTACGCCACCACTCTACACCCAAGTTAATTGGGTACAGCAAATCTTAAAATTTATATAGATATATGTGGTCAGCAAGAAGATACTTACAAACTTGATAATCAACAAGACCCTGAACTTTTAGTATGATAATAGGCTGAGAGGACCTTTCCCTAAATATACCGTCAATTAATTATTGTAACTCAAAGTAGTCAGCTAGAGTTTGATCAATTAAGCTTTTTGAGGCACCATTGCCCACCAAAGTAGTTGTCCTATTCTTCCATAAAGGAGAAGAGATTGGGTAAGACCAGAAAATCTAAAATAATTCTTATTTGAAGTAGATAAATCAAAAAAATCACTGATAAGAATTTTCAAATGAATATCAATTTTTTTGCTAACTCTTTCATAACCTTCCAAGGGTGTCGGATCATAGTAGAAGCTAGGTGAGAGCCCTCAGGGGTAACTGATTTACAGATGACGAATCAGAGCTAGATCCATTTGACCTATTTGCGGTTTTTTTTATGTAGGTGTCGTTTGTTCTAAACGTTCTTTCTAGTTCCTAAGCTAGGATCCCTTATCTAATTACCAGTTAATTATATTTCTTATTAACATAATGGCAAAACCCTCTCCAAGGAGGGTTTGCCTTGTCCTAAAAGATAGTTTTTAGGGTGGAACTGAAATAATTACTTATTTAATAAATACACATGGGCTAGACTAAGATGGACCCACAAGCTACGCTGAGATTGATGAGGTCTCAGAAAAAAGCCAGTCTTTGCCAAAGGGAAAATGTTGCTTTTTGGAGGGTATATATTGGGGCCCTGCAGGTGTTAAATTCCTGGGTAAATCTATAAAACCTAGTTCAGTTGGGGTGGGGAAACTTTGTGAAGACGGCTATTCACCTGATCAAAGTTGTCAGGAAAAGACAGCCATACCCAACGGTTTTATAATTATCAAGTAACATAAAATGGCAAAAGATGCTTTTGCAACATCAGACAGAGGTAAGGCCTGGACCTTACCCCAGAATCAATACAAATACACTGCCAAGGAGCAGCCCACATGATGAAGAAAGCATATCTTCCGGAAGGTTTTGTTGAAGACACTTATGGATGATGTGCTTCCAAAAAGTTGTTACAAATCTTCAATAGACTCTAATAAAAGAGGCTGAGCTCTCAAAACTATAAAATCACAGTCAACCACAAAGGGAGAAAGTCAACATAGCAAGTATAATCCACAAAGGCCCTGACAAGGGTGGCTAATTTTTTTCTGACAGAAGCTTCAGAAGGAATTAAAGCCAGAACTTGTTAATTTACAGAATTATATTAGTAGGCTTTTAATTAATATGACAGGGCTTACAAGGGTATGCAACCCCCAGGTACGTGAAGGTAGACTAAAAACATTCCTGCTGATGGTAAGTAAAGAAACGCTGAGATGTGCAACCTAAAAAACAAATGACAACGCCATATGAGATGCTCAATGACCGTAGCAATAAACCAACATAGCCTATTAACACTAAAGGAGCGTCCTACATGAAATAGGCCCATATACTTATATTAAAATAGTTAGTCATCAAATGTGAGGAGACTGCCTCTAGCTCTAACTTTCTATTTCTTAAGCATCAAGGAAGGAAAAATCCTAACCCACAAGGAAATAACTATTAAATTTACTAAGAAACACTTGCCATTATTAGTGTTAACACTTTCATGGCATATAGATATGTAACAGAATGCCTCCATTGGGAAGTTGATGGAAAACTGGAAAAAGGTATCATCTGATAAGCAAAAAAATAGTTTATTTAAAAAAGAGACAACTAACAAAGAGATTAGTAAGACAACCCCAGATATAAGGAAAGTTAGGGTGATGGGCTATGATCAATTTGATAAGACTTAGAGTCAAAATTTAGTTAATGATGCGAGACTACTATTTATTAAAGTCCCATACCTTGAGTTTGCATACACTTAAGACTTAGAAAGGCTAATATTACCATTTTTGGTAATTTTGTATCTTAAGAACAAATCAAACCCTCATTCAAAATTGAACAGATTTAGCCATCCTTATTCAGACTATATTATTTGATTTCACCACTGCGGCTTAGCACATTGAGCATCATCATGCACCTTCTTAGTATCACCTAGGCCTTCTTGACTTTAACAATAGCGTTGATCCAAGGTATATCTGAGATCAGGGGGGTGGCCAGTTTGGTCCCTTTATCTTTAATTACTTCCTTTGTCTCCACGATTTAAACCAATAATTATATCATGAGACATTAAGGCTATTAAGATTACTAATCTTCCACTTAGAGGCTAAAAAAATGACCACCTCTACAAACTCATTGGGAAACTGGAGGAGACTTTGGTAGATGAGACCAACGATGTTCACCAAGTAATAATAAATTTCTTCAATGGTACCCTCATAATGGATGGTCAATTATGGAAGCTTTTGCAAAAATGGGTTCCTTACATACACTCAAGTGGTCAGGTTTAACTGATTCTGGAGGAAATAATTAAGTAGGCCATGGAATATATCAGAAAACATGAGAGACTTTGAAAGCATGAGCATTTTGGGTGTTGATGGGCAATGGCATCAGGTAATCAATGAGTCATATATACCTTGTTTCATTTTCTGACTCTTGGAGGAGAGACTTGTTTTTGCTCTATTACCATCAACAGCCCTTCAAGAAATGCGTCAATTAATGTTATATAAACCCTACCAAGGATTTCAAGTGGAAATCAGTTCATTATTTTCATTACTGACCACTTTACCAATTTGGATGAAGCTATTACAGTTGGGGCCTTCACCTCTATGGCTACCGCGAATTTCTTTATAAACAAGTAATCACGGCTCACAGATGTAAAAACAGTTTTAGGCGAAATTAGAACTTCATATCGAAATAGTGGGTAAGTTGATGCACATGGCGAGGTCAGTAACAGTTTATCCCCAATATACTCCCTCTACCAAGGGGAGTGAAGAACAAGTAAATAGAACATTAAATTTATTACTGAAGAAACTTCTTATTAGCAATACCTCTAAATGAGACGTTTTCTCTAATCTTCTTTGCGCACATTATATCTGAGCTACCATCATGAAAAAAAGATGTCCCCATTAGGGGAATTATATAAGTAAGAAGCCGCCTTACCTTCCCTGTTATAAATCTTTGACGCCAACTAGAAGTGATTTTTAATGAGGATACTAGCAGAATTTAGCAGATGATCTGTACCAAATTTAGTTGAAGCTGAACATAAATGAGAAGAAAACAATCACATGAAAAAAGAACAGTAAGCATAAGACTCAAATACCAGGCTTAGAGAAGAGAAAGAAAGACCTATTCTACCATGCTTAAGGGTCTCCCCATTATAAGCTAAAAATCATGTGACCAGGACTGGTAGTGGTTCCTACATGAAGAGGGATTGATATAACTTATAAGATATGACTGATAGGATTAACTGTAAAAGGGTAATTAAAAGACACCTCCAAAAATTCCCTAGCCCTCATCATGGAGTGGTGGTGATATGAGGTTTACCATGAATAACATAATTAATTTCCTCCTAGGGAAGCAAGCCATCCTGAGGGGCACCCAATCCTTGGCAACAATCCATATATCATAGGGTTGACATTACAATTTTATCAATTGACTTCCCCAAGAAGGGTAACCATTTAAGCAATCCAGATGATGATGAAGATGATGATGAATTATAATGTTAATGATTTTTAGCTACTTTCAGTCACCGGGTCAAAAAAGATCAATAAACATTACAAAGATGATAATTTGTATAATAAATATTTTACTGGATAAAATAAAAATTTATATAAAAACTTTATCCAAATGATCCTGACAGGCATTCCTACGTACATTTAGAGGTAATTGTTCTGAAAAACATGGCACAAATGGAAAACACTCTTTAATTAATAGAAGCACAATAAGGGTACCACATTTTCTCAGAGAGAATTAAGAACATTCAGAGTGCTAGCGCCATCCAAAAAGCGGCTGTACGCCAAAGATTAAATCGCACAGAATGACATATAGGTACATTGCTCATTAATCATATTGTATCATACTGGGAATTACAATAATCCCAATTACTATTACTTCCATATTTTTTTAGGTTATAAGTCTCACACTATTCTCTTAAACAGACAGATTCTTACCCCATTTTTTAGTTTGTTCCTACATGTTTTTTATGAAAGCACAAGGGTTAACTCAAATAAAGTGCTGATCATGGGAGTACACCAGGGACATAGCTATCTCTAATAGTTTGAGTATATCATGCCAGTACTAAAGATTTTCTCAACTTTAGTAGTTTCCTAAGAGTTCAGGTGCTGCAAAAACATCATGTGTGGCTGCATGGAATTATCAACTTAGTTTTAATAACGCTAAGTGCCACATAATTCAGAAAAAAATATTAGAGGGTATATCTTAGATTTATTAAAGTTTTTCCAAACAGTACAATAAATTATATACTGAGCAACTCACAGTCCCCGACTCTTTTTTAATAAGTATTGTGATTATCTCAATATTCTGACTCTTTTTCGTGTACTAGATTATTGTTAAAATTTAATGTAAGTAAACTCCCATTATCAAAGCTCCATTTAGACATTCCTATGGCCAATGGTCCTCCGCAAACCCCCATGATCCACTCATTTGCTAAAAAAATATCTAAGCTTTGAGTTCTTTGATCTCTACATAGTTCATTTACTATTGGTACATTTTTTGTAATTGGTTTGACCAGCCATCCTGGTTCTGTTATTTTAATTAATTTATTATCTATTTTAACTAAAAAAGATAGCAGATTTAATCAGTTTATGGTATTAGTTTGCCCTAAGGCCCATGTTTATATGTAGTGGCCTAATGTATTAAATTACTATTAACTAAGTCCCTAAATCCCTGCTAGAAACTCTCATTTCTTTGATTTATGGACATTGACACCATGGCCATAATTACCATATCAACTCCAATTTTTAGGTTATCATACTACTTTACGTTGCCCTGTGCCAGCAAAAATTATTAGTAATAAGCTCCTTTGTTTCTTATAGCCATCTGCTGGCTACCCAATTGCAAGCAGCATATTGCATCTTTTTATGAAAACGCCTTGGCCCTAGCCATTCACTTTCTAACTTAAAGTTGAAAATTACAATTTTTTTGTCTACCATTCTGGAGCGTTACTTAGTAACCATGGAAAGCAGCAATGAGAACTCTGGTAGCTGGAGGATATCTGGGCTAAATCGTCATCTGGGAAGGGGATCTTTTTCTAAAAAAGCTGTATCAGCCTACGTGGGAGATTACTTAAACAAACCTGTAAGCCTATGGCTATATTTGATACTACAGGCTGCTCTATTGTTTTCTTAGTTAAATTATATTGCTGACATAAAGTTTCTTTTGTTAAGTTTTGGTCAAATTACTGTCTTCAAACAGTACTTTTCATTTTTGTGTATTGACTTGTGAACTTGAAATATGACACCTAGTACTGGTTTCAACATTTGGTACTCGTTAAAAGGTAAGGCACTATGTTTTTCTGTGTATCATGTCTGCAAGTATGGATTATGGTCACTTATTCAGAGACCACTTCCTTGTAATGGTTGTGCAGCTTTTTGGACGTTGAAGGGTCTGGGCTTGAGGCCTTGCCAAAATGTTCCAACAAGATTAGTCATTTATGAGTGGAATTGAAGGCCCATGTTCCCCTACTTTCTGATATCATAATAGGTCATGATAATCATATGAGATACTTAGTAAAAATTATGTGTGGAGCTTTTTTCTTTTGCCAATTTAAACCAGGAGCTTGACTCTTTACATGTGGGACTTTAAACTCGGGGACAAACATCTAGGTCCCTAGAAAATGATATTATTGCCTTGAAAGGGGACTTTTAGTCCACTAACCAAATAATTGTTAAAATTGATATTACATTGCATTCAGAACGCCGCCATTTTCTTAATTGACAAACCAGTTTTCAGTTGAGATTCCTCAAATTAATTGCCATTGTTGTCTAGTTTAAGTTGCTCAGGGAACCTATCTAAGGAACATGATAGTCAGTATCATGGGTTAATACCATGATCCTTTTTGTTGTTTGAGGGCCAGATGACCTAAAGTCCAAGGGTGTTGGTTATTTACCTGGGTTGCTTCTCATGGGCGAGATGTCTTGTTTAATCTAGATATTGAGTCTGGTGTGGTAAATTCTAAATAATTACATTTTTTATTTAAAATTGCAAAAAAGGGAGAAAAAGTGTAAGGTTTATTTGTGTAATACCAACTATAAATGGAAAAGCGGGTAGGTGTTTATAGGGGGAAAACTAAGCCGCCCAAGCCTAGATCTGAGAAAGTTAGCCAATAGGGGATTTGATAAAAGCACAATTATCCTAGTTGATCTGTTTGTGCTTTTCTCATAGCTTGGGTTTGAACCCTGATAGAAGATTGATCTTTTCAGTTGGTTCAGGATCAATTTTAATTATCTGACACATCCAAATTGGCCGTTTAGATGGGAATCCTGACAATACCCTCCACTAGATCTTGGCGCAGGGTAGAAAACAGATGGAGAAAGTGGCTATGCATGTGGTTTACAACTGTTCCCTGAAAGACTTATAATTGAGTGTTCATTGCCCCTTTCATATATGACTTGATAAGGAACTTACCAGTTGGTGCCCAGTTTGTGATCACGACCTCCAAGCTAATGATGGTAGAATAAGACAAGGTCACCTGGCTGGAAGGTGTGTAGGGGCTCATGATTATTGTTAAATTAATCAGTTTCTCTACTGGTTGTGGAGGACAGGTTTTTGGCAGCCAGAGCCTGAAGTCTTATGATTTCATTTGCAATACTTCGCATAAAGACTTTAAGTGCTACAGGAGAAGCTTGGTCAAGCATCGCCTGAACTTTGGAAGGCAGATGGAGATTCTGCCATACAACGCTTGTAATGGCGACATCTTAGCAATTCAATGGTAATTAATATGATAGGCCAGAGTTGCAATAGGAAAATATTGGGGCCAATGAAGGAGATCAGTCATAGCCATTAACCAGAGGGCTGAGGTTAGAGTGCCATTTACCTGATCTACCATTCCATTGGTTGCAGGATGGTAGGGGGTGGAGAATACCTTTGTGGTTCCCATCAAGTCGGCTAAATCTTTTACTAGTTTCAAGCAGAAATTTTGTCTGTTATTGAAAAGGATGACGTTAGGGCACCCATGCTAGTTGATAATCATGTTATACAGAAAAGGTGGCGGTGGCCTTTGCCAAAGCAGTGGGGAGTGATATGGTTTTGATCCGCTAAGTTAGATGGTCCACAGATAGTAAGAGGAACCGATGTTCATTGTAGGCTTTAGGAAGGGGTCCTAAAACATCATTTCTAATAGTATGGAATGGTTCACAGTGTGGGACCACTGGATGTTGAGAACGGGGAATAGGTCCAGCTTGGCTTTTACATACCAGACAGGGCTCCAATACATCCTGGGTAAAACAAGCATTCCCTCCCAATAACATTGAGTTTTAAGCCACTGGCAGGTTTTCCAAATTCCCTCATAAATGACTTGTCGGTGTGCCTCTAATATGACGTTGGTTCAAGCCAATGGTCTTACATAAGGCACACAATGTTTAGACACAAGTTTGCACAATTGTCCATTCTTTACTTGGAGATTTGCCGATCTTTTCTCTAATTCTTTTTGGAGGGTCGAAGATTCATCCTTCCATAACTGTTGTTGGATTAGAAGGTCATAGAGTCAATCCTCTTCAGGGTCAGTTATAGCTAATATGGGATGCTGAGATAGGTAATCCATGTTTTGATGTATGGGCCCTGGTCAGTGGATAATGGAAGGTCATAATTTTGAAGTTTTAACTCCCACTGGGCTAATCTACCATCAGGATCCTTAATTTACTGTAGCCAACGTAAGGAAACATTATCTGTTATGATGGTAAAATGCTTTTTATATAAATAAGGTTGGAAATTCTTAATGACCAGTAGGACTGCCAAAAATTCACGTTATGTAATGCTATAATTAAGTTCAGCTTTAGATAATGTCTTGCTGTAGTAGGCGATGAAATGGTCTACTAAGTATTCATATTGCTGAGATAGTATGGTTCTGATGGCAATATCGCTAGCATCAGTGAAGAGGAGGAAGGGTTTATTGAAAGTCAGATGAATAAGTACTGAAGAGTGGGAAAAAGAGACGCTTAGCAGGTCGAAGGCCTGCTGTTGCTCTTCTTTTCACTGAAAGAGTATTCCTTTCTTCAGTAGATACACCAAAGGCTTGGTGGTGTCTGCAAAATGGGGGATAAATTGGCGATAGTAGCTCACTTTTTCCTAGGAAAACTTGTACATCTCGTAGGGATTTAGGGGTCATCTTAGCAATAGCCAAGACCTTATCATCCATTGGGGATATTCTAGCTTTACTGACCTTATGACCCAAATAATTTATCTCAGTCTGGAAAAAAGAGCATTTTGATGGCTTTCGTCTTATTGACGATTACTGTAACCTCAGAAAGACTCGCCTGAGGTGATCTAGATGTTAAGTAAAGGTTATTGAAAAAATGGTAATATTTTCAAGATAAACTAGTACGCAGGAGCGCTTTAAATTGCCTAGTATTCCATTCATAGCGCGTTGAAGGTAGTAGGGGCGTTACATAACCCCTGAGGCATTTGAGTGGGCTCAAATAGTCCTTTAAAGGTAATGAGAGCACATTTTGCCCAATTTTCTGGTGACAAATTTACCTGCCAGTATCCACTGGCGAGATCCAAAGCTGAGAAATAGTGAGACTCCAACATTAAGTGTAAAGAGTCGTCTATATGCGGCAGGGGAATAACTATCTTTGCGAGTAATAGAGTTGAGGTGACAATAATCCATAACAACCTGGTGGCGACCATCTTTTTTAAATTAATAGGAGTGGGGAAGCCCATGGACTTTTGGAAGGCACACGTAACCTAACCTCCAATAGTTGCTGTAACTCTAAGGTCACTTGAGCTTTCTCCACTTTGTATTTTCAATATAGTTGGGATTTAAATGGAGGGTGGTCTGCAGTTTTAATTTGATGAATTACCCCGACATTTTCCCATAGTTTCTTGGTCCTGAGGACATATATTGCCATACTCCCCGAGGAGGTCTTTGACATCCTGGCGTTCATTTGGAGTAAAATTATCCCCAATTCTACTGCTAACCAAAGCTATGGTGATAGGGGATCGAATCCTTAATCCTGTAATGAGCCAAAACAATTTAAATTGTCAATATTCTTAATGGGAAATTGTTTGCATAAGCAATAGGGGCATGCTGAGAGACATGGAGAGGTTTAGTGGCTAAATTCCCTAATAGAGAAGAGATAGATTTCCCATAGGCAGGATCCAAAATCCCCAGGCAGGTCAACGCTTCCTTGATGGAAGGGTTTGGGTGTCCACCAAGCTCCAAAATTTGATCAGGATGGGTAATAATCCGAATCCCTGTATCTACAATAACTTGTGAGCCTGAGGGTATTGTAATAGAATGAGGGGTATACAGAGGGATCCCATCTTTGGCATCCACAGCCTCTGGGGTAACTTTGTTTTTCCCCTAAGACTTGGTACTTGATTTTGCATATGGAGGATGGGAATTTGAGGAAGCACGTCCGTTTTTAGGGGCTCCTTTAATTTTGATGGGGAGTTCAAATATTAACGGAATATAATGCCCTAGTAGGGACAGGTATTTTTCCTTGTGGTTGATGATTCAGTTAAACTCCCGCATCAGTTGGACCCCAATAAGCAACTTGTATTTATCATTCTTTAGCGCAACAGCGGGGGCAGTAATTAATAACTTCCCAATATGAAGGGGTAAAGCAGAATTGGCTCTTATCGCCTTAGTATACTGACTACCTGCCATCCCATATTAAGCTTCGTTAATCAAGTCTGGAGCCATTTTTATCTTTTTGATAAGTTGGGAGGAAATAATGTTAACTGGAGAACCAGTGGCAATATTTGCCAGGACTTTAACCTTGATACTACTACTTTGACTTGAACCACCAAAGATCCAAATTGGGAGCTAACAGCTAATAGGCTGTCATTAGGGATTTACAGTGAAGCAAGCGGAGGGTTCTTCTGTGGCCAAGCTTAGGGTTGATCAATGCGTTTAAAAGTTTTATCTGCTAAGGCTTGGCTTTCTATAGAAGAGCTGACCACCAAAATTTGTTTGGGTAACTGACTAACATAGAAGTAATAAAGCTGGAGGTTTTTATTTCCTTGAATAGATAGAGGGACTTCAACTTCTGCCATGGCAGCTAACACAAAACAACCATAAATACTGGGGATACAGCTATAATTATAACAAAGGTCTTGAGGCACTTGTTTTCCATCAGCATAGGATGCATCTTGCTCTATACTGACTGATCTTTTGCTGACTTACTTTGAAGGATGTGGCAGTCAGCTACAGTGTGGTTGTTTCTTCTGCAATAAGTGAAGTATAATTCATTTGTAGGCGAATTGGGGGTGTAACAGCCAATACTTGGAACTGGGGCTTATTGGTGTTAAAACGAGGTGGCTGGACGGGTTTATGTAGTTCAGCCAGGATTTTCAATATAGCCTCTTTGATATGGAGGATGGACGTCAAGTTAGACTTCACCTCTTTAAGTTAAAGTAAGATATTAGGCATATCTTTAAATGCTGAAAACGTAGTGGTAATGGTATCGTCTAACGTAAGATAATTCCCTGTAACCAGAGTTTGTTCCTCAAGGTAAAAACGGTGGGTGAATTCGCTGATAGTTTCCCCTCAATTAAGGCTAATAAACATAAAGGTTTGTTTTTGGTTAAATTAGGTTAGGTCGCTCCCAAATTCCTGAAGCAAGGCAGTCTTGGCATCATTCTATGTATGGCAATGCATCAGATGGGGGACCATAATGTCTTGAGCCATACGGCTAAGACAGCTAGTCAAATGTTTAAGTCATTGATGGTCAGTCGCTTCCACCATAGAGCTTTCATAGCAATATAAGAAAAGGAAATACTTCCCTCTTCAGGGACATCTTTTTCTTTAAAAACGAAGGTTTGTTGGACATTTTCCCTCCCAGCTACATGATAATAATTTTGTGGGTCCAATTTGGCCAAGAAAGGGAAATGTTGGACATTACCAAGTCCGTGATAATGATAACAATTTTAATAATATTGAGGAAATCGGCCAAAAGACCCTGGAAAATTCTTGGTGAAACCCTGAAAATCAGGGTAACACTAATGTGAATATCTTGCGGCAATAACATGAATTCTAGCAGTTGGATTACTCCAACTTTATGGTGGACTCTGAGGCGTCCATCAGATGGATCTCCCCCAGCCCCTATTAGTCCAATTAGAGAACCTACACGGGGACCACCCCATTTAATAGGCGTTGCTGGGGTCCCCCAAGGTGAAATATTTTTTGCTAAAGGGTTTGGCTCAAATATATTAAGACATTACCCCATGATTGTGTCTTACCCCAAAATAATTCCCCATTCATCATTCAGCATAACTGAAGAGAGTTTTTCATGCTTCAAAAGTTTGAATTTAATTATTTTCATATTTAGAATGTAACAAGCCATTCTGACTTGCATTGAATTCCCTTCAACCCTCAACTCAGTTTAAATACTGATCAGTTGGATATCAAAATGGCAAGTTTTTTTCTATCCCTGGCTGGGCTTAATAAAACGTTAAAAACCTTAATTTTCCTAGTTTTTGAAGTTTAGATTTTTATTATAATTGTGGTATCAACCTCTAATCTTTAATTTCAGTGGAATAAGCACCAGGTGAGAATCTTCAGCACTTAAAATTCAACAAGTGATGCTCACTACAGGGGCACCTGTATACCATAAAATGACAACTAATCCGAAATCAAGGCTAGCTGCTTTGGAAAACAAACTAACCAGTGCTTTGGCTCACCTCAAAAGGCTTGAGCAGCACTCTCTACAAGGCCTTATGACCCTTCCCTAACAATCTTAAACCTCTATTTAAAGACAAGTTTACACCTGGTGAGGGAAGTATCACCTCCTTCCTTTATACTTACCAATTTGCAATGGAAGGAGCAACTGGCCTTCAAATAACCAAGTTTATCCTCCTCTGCTTGTGTTGGATGGCTCAGGAGATCATGGTTCCTCAAATGGCCACACTTATCACCTGGACGGAGGTTAAAAAAGCGCTGAATAGAGGAGCTTGGTTCTAAGCAGAGTTTGCAACGGCAAAAACAGGCCTTTATGTGCCTTAGCCTGAAAGAGTGAGAATTGATCCCCTCATTTGTTGAGCGATTCTATAGCAAAGTTCAACCTTTGTTGCTGGTCAAAATGCTTCCCTTAGATGATGCTATTGCTGCTATCGTGGCTATCTTGGCGTCTTATCCCTCTGTAGCACTGCATATCCGCGCAGTTAAGCACACCTTCAAAACGGTATGGGATATCAAAGAGGCACTACTAGCAGTGGCTGACCTTTATGAGCCTGAACTTCTGCAAAAAGCTACAAAGCGAGAATTAACTCTGACCCCTCCTGCCTTTTCTATGGCTGTATCACTCTGAAAACAGCTTTATAAAAGTGGCACCGATCAAATACTCCCCCACCATGTGGTGATGGCCAGAAAACATTGGCAGTTAAGGGGTAGCGCTCCCCTTCAGCTTCAGGTTTAACAGCTCAGCCAGTGAAGTCAGTTATCTCTTTGCCTGACCCCCTATTGCTGAACAGTCTACTAAGGTGAAAAAAATACCCCATCTGGATAAGCTGATGCCTCAACCCCCTCCGCCTCAACTTCAGCTGCCCTAGCTCAAAACCTGCAGTTATGGGGCAGCCCAAGCCTGTCACTTCTAAGGCAAAAATCGAAGCCATTGCACTTCCAACGCCTCTCCCAAAAGTTGGTACATCTATGATGTTCCCTTCCAAAGTTAAAAGGGTAGATGAGAGCAACAAAGCCCTCCCTTGTGAAAATATTAAGCCATTCTCTCAGCCCCCTCTTAGTAACTCATTGAGGTGCGTTGACAATCCCTCTGATGACGAGTCTGAAAGGGGTGGGGAAGATGCAGGCTAATATGTTTTGGGCCCCAATGGAAGTGCAGGTTCCAGATAGGTTGAGGCCGGAGAGAATTAATATTGCCATAGTACCATGATAAACCTACCTTCAACAGTTGTTGAGGTTTTTGGAGGTGATCAATACCACTAGTGATGCAGACCAGCTTATTGGGTGACAGTGATCTGATCCACCCAGAAGGTTCATACTCTACAATATATCAGAAAGCTACCCTGCGATGGCTCAACGCCTTACTTCCACTCTCATTTTGAAGGAGGTCCTTGCATTCCCCCTACTTTTTGTAATTCAATAACCAAGGTAGAGGTTGTCATAAACAAGGTGTGCGTTCTAGCTGTCCTTGATATGGGTGCTCCATTAAATGTGGTCTCTTCAAAGCTCATTAATAAAATTAAGTTGGCACCTGACCTGGAATACTACAAGAGTTGGAACTGTTGGGCGTAACAATACTCGAGCTATTGGAGCCTACTCTTCTCTACCCATAAGAATTGGGAAGCTCCTACTGGCTGCCCCTGCTGTAGCATTAACCAGTAACGCATATGAACTACTCATTAGCACACAATAATTGATTGAGTATGACGGAATCATTAAATGAAACAGGGCTTCCTCTCCCTTTTAAATCACAAGTTTCCTTAGTCTTTACAAACGAGGAGCCTAAAAGAAAGAATATACATGTGTAGTTGAGTATCCTTCATCTGCCCTCACGCTTACTTATACCACATCAGGCAGAAACACAAAAAAGCTGCCTGACTCTATGGACGGTTCTGAGGGCATTCCATTGTATGAATCCGAGGAGGTAGTAGTCAAAGCGGGTGACCAAAAGGTGATAGACACCAAAATTACTATGCATATCCCCCGCAACTGCCTTCTGCACTTAACAAAAATTGATGGAATAAGCCCTTTGGAACCTCGGGTATTGCCAGGTATCCTAGACCCCGCTTACCAGCGACCAATTAATCTTCTTTTGGGGAATCTTATTAACAAGGAAAGTGTTGTAAAGAAGCATCAGGAGATTGGAAAAGCCCTTTTTAATTCTATTGAAGACATCAGCTAAGTCCATTATATTGAGACAATTCTGGATATGGGACTATCCACGGACCAAATGATGTGCGCTTTGCCCAACTTTCAGATTTCTAATGAGCTAACTCCAGCTGAACTTAATATAGTTCTATCCTAACTGGAGTCATATATTGATATTTTCTCCAAATCCAATACTGACTATGTACATATGAAGGGTGGTGCCACACAATTGATGTGGGTGATGCCAAGACTATTTGATCCAAGCCTTATCAGAAATCAAAAGTTGAGGAGCTCCAGATGAGGATGGAGCTTATACAGCTACTGGACGCGGGGCTACTGGTGCCTTCTCAAAGTCCCTGGCCATCTCCACTATTGCTCATAAAAAAGAAAAATGGTGGACATTGAGTAGTTAAGAACTACTGCAAGCTGAATAACCTTACCAAGAAAGACAGCTACCCAATCCCGTAATTGATGACTCTCTGGCCCAACTGTCTGGTCTAAATTCTTTTCCGCCATGGACTTGGCTAGCGGATACTCGCAAATGGCCCTTTCTCCACAAGACCAGGAAAAGTGTGCGCTTATCTTCAGCGAGGGTCTCTTCCAACCTATCCATTTACCACAAGGGTTGTGCAATGCGCCCGCCTTTTTCCAGTGAGCCATGGAACACATCTAACAGGATCTGAAGCTTAGTTGCATAATTGTATATCTTGATGATATCACCATCTTCTCCAAAAGCTTCAATGAACACCTTTCTCATTTAAAGGAAGTTTTCCAACAGTTGCGGGCCTCTCACATTAAGCTGAAGCCCTCCAAATGTACTTTCTTCCAAAAGAAGTTGGACTTCCTGGGCACGCCATCTCTTCAGATAGAATCCAGCCTCTCAAAGATAAGGTCAAGGAGTATCCACTATGCCTGCTCCAAAACCCTTTGCAATATTCAGGTGTTTTTGGGCATGATGGGGTATTACCATCAATTTATCCCTAAATTCGCTCAGCTCAGTGAGCCCCTCTTTATGACTCTTAACTAAAAGCACCCATTTTCATTGGGGAGTGGAACAACAAGCTGCTTTTGAAACGCTAAAAAAGCTGCTACCGCAACGGTCAATAATGCACCACCCTGAACATAGTAAACCCTTTATGCTGTTTACTGATGCTTCTGATTACTCGGTTAGAGCTATCTTGGCTCAACTGGATGAGCTGTGGTTGATCACCCCGTTTCATATTTCAGTAAGATGCTCTCTAAGGCAGAACTTAACTATAGTGTCACAAGAAGAAAATCCTGGCCGTCTTGCTTTCTGTTAAACATTACCGCCCTTTCTTATATGGGACCTCATTTAAAGTGGTTACTTACCACGCCTCTTTATAATGGTTATATAATATGAATGATCTCACTGTGAGGTTGGCACTCTGTGCTTTAAAGCTCAAGCACTATGATATGACATTTGTACACTGAGCTGGGACGAGCCACATTTTTGTTGATTGGTTGACTCAGCTGCCCATCCTTCACTTAGATAATAGCGAAGCAGAGCGGCTACATTATCTCCTAATCACCCCTGATGCTTGGGAGGATGAGGACGAACAAGTCCAAAAGATGCTAGCTTGATAATCCCATAACACGAAGGTGGATAATGGGCATCTATACAAGAAAATAGGGGTGATCTGGTTACCCTACCTCCGACCCTCAGAGCGAGTACCTGTCATTATGGAGTCTCATGCCCTCCTAGGGCATAGCGGAGTATGAAAAACCTATGAATGGTTAAAAGAATGCTACTATTGGGAGGAAATCATAAAGACCAACGTCGAAGTTTTGGATGCTTGTTTAGCATGCAAAAATCAATCCAGCTTCAAAACCAAGTATCAATATCAACCTACTACCCTTCAACAGCCTTTCCACACAAAAAAGTCTCGATGTGGTTGGCCCTCTACCCCAAACTACAGGTTGAAATCGATATATATTGGTAGGGATTGATCACTTTACCAAATTGGGTTGAGGCTGTGGCTATCCCAGCTTATATGGCAAAAGCCACGGCCACTTTCCTCACCAGTATATCTTTACCTGACACGGTTGCCCTCAGGTTTTGCTCTTTGATAATGGTAAAAGCTTCACCTCCTGAGTGGTGAAGATTCTCATGACTTCCATGGGCACACAACAGCTTTTCTCTGCCCCTTACAACCCCTTGACTAATGGTACAGTGGAAAGAGCTAATGGGACCCTGGTTTCTATATTACGGAAAATGGCCACTTCAGACCCCCTTCACTGGGATCAGTACTTACCCAGTGTCCTAATGGCCTACCATATCAGCTACCACCAGATTCTTAAAATGTCTCCTTTCCATTTGTTGTATGGACAAGAACCTGGGGTGCCAGCATTATAAGCCAAAGATATTTTCACTGATAGGACTGTCCCTGAGCAAGCCATGAAGAAGCTGGCTCAGCACATCATTCAGATTCAATCTGAGGCGATGACCAACTTGGCAAAGACTGTCACAAAAGAGGGTCAAGCCGCTAATGAGCACTGGGCCCATCTTCCTTCCTTCCAAGTATTGGACTTGGTGCTTTATTATCACAGTTTTTATCACCCCTAGGAGGGAGAAACTTGGGTCCATTTGGGGAGGCCCTTTTGTAGTCATTTACAAGCGAGGAGAGGAGTACTCCGTCAAATCCCTTGCTAATGGAGTTACTATTAATCAAATTCATGGCCAATCCCTATGGCCCTATTCTCCCCCCAACATTCTTTTGGGGGTGATTTTGGATATTTTTCCTCCCAGCTACATGATAATAATGTTGTGGGTCCAATTTGGCCAAGAAAGGGAAATGTTGGACATTAACAAGTCCGTGATAATTATAACAATTTTAATAATATTGAGGAAATCGGCCAAAAGACCCTGGAAAATTCTTGGTGAAACCCTGAAAATCAGGGTAACACTAATGTGAATATCTTGCGGCAATAACATGAATTCTAGCAGTTGGATTACTCCAACTTTATGGTGGACTCTGAGGCGTCCATCAGATGGATCTCCCCCAGCCCCTATTAGTCCAATTAGAGAACCTACACGGGGACCACCCCATTTAATAGGCGTTGCTGGGGTCCCCCAAGGTGAAATATTTTTTGCTAAAGGTTTGGCTCAAATATATTAAGACATTACCCCATGATTGTGTCTTACCCCAAAATAATTCCCCATTCATCATTCAGCATAACTGAAGAGAGTTTTTCATGCTTCAATAGTTTGAATTTAATTATTTTCATATTTAGAATGTAACAAGCCATTCTGACTTGCATTGAATTCCCTTCAACCCTCAACTCAGTTTAAATACTGATCAGTTGGATATCAAAATGGCAAGTTTTTTTCTATCCCTGGCTGGGCTTAATAAAACGTTAAAAACCTTAATTTTCCTAGTTTTTGAAGTTTAGATTTTTATTATAATTGTGGTATCAACCCCCAATCTTTAATTTCAGTGGAATAAGCACCAGGTGAGAATCTTCAGCACCCAGAATCCAATAAGGTTTAGATGTACCACTTGGGGGTAGGACAAACGACATGAATAAATTTGGAGACAGCGCTTTCACCTAATGGTGAGGAGGTATCTCAGGTTTAAATTTGAGGTTGATGCACATCTACTTGTCTCCGCAGATTGTTAAGATTAACAACTATTTTAGATCTACTCTTTATAAGTAGCACTGAGAGCCAATTTTGTGGCAACAAGTTGGTTTAATTGGCGTGCTTCATTTTTAGAGAAGTATTAGTGACTTGGATGTTGAGTTGGTGCTGTTTAGTGGTGAGAACTCTTTGCTCTAATTCACATACCAAGGCAGGTAGGATGGCCAAGGTCCTGAGGTTTTTTTGATGAACAGGTAAGGAAACTTCAGGAGAGAGGGGAACTCCATCCTGAGTAAGTTGGGCTCCTTGGGCGATGCATCCTAATTGTACATCATGATTTTTTATTTTGTTAAATTAATGCCTGGAGGCGTTTGTCATGGATTCCAGGGTCACCACTGGGTCCCGGAGGACCTCTGGGCCCAGGGGGTCCCCTTCCTCCATCTTGTCCATCACGACCAGGGGGTCCTCGCTCACCTTCACGTCCATCATAACTGGGAGGTCCACGCTCACCTGGCCCTCCTTGTCCCCAGAGTTATAGAAACTATTCTGGCCTTACCTTAATTCGTAGATCATTTCCTCCAAGGTCTGGAGGCGTTCATTGACAGAGGTGATAAAAATATCAAGCTTGGAGCGTACTTCATGGGTACAATCTATGACTTGATATGGATAACAACCTCTAGTTGACTAAAACAAGTTGCAAGTTCCGTTTAAACGAAACTCATGATTCCCTGATCCAAGCAGGTGAGCACATCTTGGATTTTATTAATAAACTGCCGATTTTCCACAATAGCGGTTCAGTTTTTATTGCTGAAATGGGAGGCAGATTGATAGAGTTGGATGAGCTGTAAGTGTATGGTCTTTGATAGCTGCAAGTGGCGTAGTAATTCATGATGATAGAACCCTGCTACTTGAAGTAAATGGTATAAAAGTGGGATGAACAAATTGATACAGGTAGCATTCTGTACATCTAGCTCCAACTTGTTCTATATTGAGTGAAGAACTTTGGACTAAGTTCATCATAGGAGCTGGCACAGCAAGAGCTCTTCTTCTATTGTTTCAGCCCCCAGGGATGAAGGCCTCAGATAAAAAGAGATGGAGGGCTTCAGCGAAGTCAAGCAGTTATAAGCTATACTGTCTGACGGATGGAGCATGGAGGGTTACTTATGTAGAGGGGGAAAGAGAATGACGCAGTTGATTGCAGTATTGCTGACATTCATGTTGATTACCCAGTCACTGAGATGGGTGTCTTCACAATCTGAGGAGTTTTTTCAAAGAAAGTTTGTTACTATCCATTTTTTCTTTTGTTGTTTATTTTTTATAATTTTCACTGCGAACTTGAAGTGCAACCTGGCAGATTGAACCAATTTTGTCATGATCATGGGTTAATACCACCGATCCCTTTTGTTGTTTGAGGGCCAGATGACCCAAAGTCCAAGGGTGTTGGTTACTTACCTGGGTTTCTTCTTGTGGTCAAGAAGTCTTGTTTAATCCAGATATCAAGTCTGGTGGAGTAAATTCCAAATAAATACAATTTTCACTTAAAATTGCGAAAAGGGGAGAAAAGCATAAGGTTTATTTGCATTATACCAACTATAAATGGAAAAGCGGGGAGGTGTTTTTAGGGGAAAATTTAAGCCGCCCAAGCCTAGATCTAAGAAAGTTAACCAATAGGGGTTTGATAAATGCACAATTATCCCAGTCAATCCGCTTGTGCTCAGCTCATAGCTCAGGTTTGAACCCCAATATAATATTGAGCTTTTATGTTAGTTTGTGATTAATTTCCGTTATCCAACACATCCAAATTGGCCATTTGGATGGGAATCTTAACAATGATAGTGAGGGCAAAGGGTGCAAGGTATGTTTAACTTACCTGCTGTTTTATCCTCCATTCTGACTATTGGAGCTTCCGTGCACTCTGACAATATGGCGGCTCACAGTTGTGTCCCTTTTTTTAGTACTAGATGTTCCCCACAGTTGTGTCCCTTCCCTTTTGCATATTAGTAACCTAGAAAGTTAGATAGGGACATAGCAGGCCCTCAGTCCTGCAGCCTTGCTACATTTCTGGTCAACCTTCTAATATAACAAATTTTATTAAGAAAACAAATGTGCACTATTTTCTGGATCTACTCATTATTAGTATGGCTTTAGCTTCTGAGACTGCTAAGTTGGCAGCGGTAATAAATTTGTGGGGCTCCAAAAGTCAGGATTAGTTATGCAGAACTAAAGAAGGCCATCATGTCCTACCTTAACACCAAGGACTTTCTCATTGAAAAGTTCAGTGGTGCTGAAAGGATGGACACTAGTAAGATGGATTTTTAATATCTTTTTAAGAGAGATAAACCTATTTAAAATTTACCAAACACTTTATCTGGAGGCGCAGACACTATCTGAGGATAATTTTATAAGAATTTAATGATCAGATCTCTCTTTGCCACGCCTGAAAGCCCTACACGGCATTTTATTGCATAATGATACCAGTTCTGTATGAGGAGAATGATATTGCTTATATGGTTAAGTATCTCCATCATTGCGCTGTCACTTTAAAGCGCCTAATCTACGTCAACTAAATCCATGTGACCTATCCAACTGTGGTAACACCCTAAATAAGGAATCAATTCAGGTGTATAGCTCTCATTCTGAGAAGCCTGACATTAATCAGGTCGTTTTTTATCTTTTTAATAATTTGGGGCATTATGCCAATCATTGCTTTAAGTCAAGTTCTAAGTCTAAGGTTCATTTAATAAACCCTGTAAAAGAGGCGGATTTATGAAAAGTCATGGCAGATAGAACTGGGATTCTTTACATCCACATTTTAAAAAAAATACCATGCATGTAAAAACCTTTGATGATATCTTTCATCTGGCATAAGAATGACAACGATTTTAACTTTTCTTTCTCGTTGCAAACACTTTTGCAACCCATTCAATTCAAGACTAAATCTAGTTTGATAATCTCATAGAGGGGATTAGTCTGCGCCCATGTCTGGGAGCAGTTGGGCAAGCAAGGCAAGAGGAGCAGGCGGAAGGCCCGCGGCCTCTAACGTTCGAAAACGCCCCAGAGAATCTGGCGGAATAGAAAAAAAATCTAAAAAAACTGGCGGTCACAATTTCCCCAGAGATACTCGCGTGGCAAGCACGATGCAACCAGTACATCAATACGCCACATTCCCAGCCACTTTTGTTGGTGGAATTTGGAGTCCGTGTGTATCTGGACATCCAAAAAATGGCCCTATGGGAAAAATTTTGTGAAGATGTACACAAAATTTTCCCAACCGCAGTGTACGTTGCACCTCACTCCATGTCGCGCGGTTGGCTGGACCTAGGTTTTAAAAGCAAAATAGCAGCAGATGAGGCTGCAGTGGTGTGCGTAGTGGTTGACCTCCCTGAAGGGCAACGGGTCGTCAAAACTAAATGCACCAGATGGACAAAATCAAACCAAATTTTCCTCACGTTTGACTTTTTGCCTACTACGGTAAAACGTGACATTTTGGAGCAACACCTGAAAGATGGTCTCGCCATATATGGCAAAATACAATCTTTCAAAATGCAACGTTTCACGCTGATGCCACACCTGTGCACCGGCAAAGCCATCGCAGTTCTGACCCCAACTGAGGAGATCGTGAAGGACCTAACCCAGATCCCACACTCCACCTTTATTGATATCGCAGGGCACACCACCCACCCATTCCGGGTAACCGTGGACAGCGCGCCCCCCATTTGCACCCACTGTGACGTGTTTGGCCATAAGGCACATGCGTGCCCCATTAAAGAGGGCGTTACATTCCAAGAGCACCCCTCGGCAGCCATGGCCAGCAGAGAGGCACACTACAAACCAACCGCAAGCACCAAAGAGGCTTTCCCGTGGGGAGCACAAGGCTGCTACCTATTGGTAAAGTCCATCTCCCCGCAGGAGCGGAAGAAGGCCAAGCAGGCCCATAGGACTGCGGCCAAGGAAGCGGCCAAGGTCACCACCACCATCCCACACTCACAACGCCAGGAGGACATGGAGACCTTCATGGTGGAAGCAACTCGGGAATCCATCACCCAATCAGATTGGGAGGCCCAAGCTGAATGGGCCACTCAATCCGAGGATCCGATGGGAGATTCGATCTCACCCAATCACTGCACCCAAGCCCCTGTTGAAACTGACTTGGGACCTATCCCAACCAAAAAAAAATTTTTGCCCCACTCAACGGTGCACCAAACTTATCCGCACCGCAAAAAATTTGTCCGACGTCAGGAAAACAAAAGTGAAGGCCAAAGCCAATGCGACTCTTTCCACAAAAATTAACAAAAACCCCAATAGCGTTGCTGCTAATACCCGCGCTGCTGTGAAAGCCCGTGGGGACCTGGAAGAGGCTGGTGGGCCTGGGGGCCCACCCCTCGCACCTAAGGTGCGATGGGGGAAACCTTCACTCTAGGGATGCTGAATATCGCCGGACTCAAGGCCTCCCCGTCCCGGGCTAGGAAACTGAGTTTTTTACAAAATAATTTATCCGTGGATATCCTGGCCATCCAGGAAACCCACTGTCCACAAGGTTCCGAGGATGCTTGGAAAACAATGCTCCTACCATCCCTATCCTTTTGGTCAAAGCACTGTGGGGTGCTAATTCAGAAAAACAATTTTTTCAAATTTACATCTTCAGAAACATTCCTAAATGACCGAGTGCTCGTTGTCACCTTCTCATAGGCCAATGTTGCACACACAATTGTCAACATTTACGCCCCAAATGGTGCACAAGAGCGTCAGGAATTTTTCTCATCAGTCAAATCCCTCCCGCTACCCCCCAATTCTTTCCTAATCGGTGACATGAACTGTTGGCTAACCTCACCAACAGACTGGTGGCCGCCCTCACCCCATGCCCCACAGGGTCACGTAGAACTACGCGTTCTAAAAGCCACCCTTGGGTTAATGGATGCACTGCCATGACATGCCCCACTGCTCGAAAACATGATGCGTCCCCACATCCACAATGGCCAATTAAGGTCCATGACCCGCATTGACCTTATTCTAGCACCGGCAAAATTCCAACCCCACATCTCCCACTTCAAAACAACGAAAATGGAATTCTCCGACCACTGACTGGTCTTGATAACATACCACTTACCCGTCACAGTTGCAAAGGCCCCAGATTGGTGCAAAATCCACCCCCCAGAGCTAGCGTCACCAGGATTTTCCATGTGGGTGGAAGAGGCAACTTTGGCAAAATCGTTTGTTGCACCATTTTGCATGGACCCCATTTCCACATGGGCAACTTTCAAAAAAGACACCATCTGCCACTATTGCCATCTCTCATCCAGATGCTCACGAGCCACATCGGCGGTTATATCGCGCACGCTGGTGGAATTGGCCCACTTGGAGTCCAACATTCCAGCCTCAGGATATAGCCCTGCATGGGGCCAGAAGTGGGCGGAGGCAGCAGCCCACCTCAATGCACTTGAAAAGCAACACAAACATCGGGTTTGTGTCCAATACAGGGCCACACGTATCACTAAAGGTGACAAGTGCACCGCATACTTCTTCAAAAAAATTTTTGCACCATGCCAGAGTGTGGCCTGCACACAGGTGCGAAGATCGGATAATTCTATAATGGACACACTGGCTGAAGTGGCAATCGAAACGCAAAGATATTACTCTGAGTTATACCGAGCCAAACCAATTCAGCCGGCCAAAATGGCAGAATTTCTCGACAGAGCTCATATCTGCACCATTTTCTGATACCCAGAAATAATGAATTTAATTACTCCAAACGAATTATGGACTACCATTTGCGGTGCACCAAACTGAAAATGCCCAGGCCCAGATGGTATTCCATATGAGTTCTACAAAAAATATTTTAAATACATATCCCCATTGCTGCTAGCCTCACTCAACCAAAGCCTGTTGGAAATGCGCCTCCTACCAGGAGGACATGTGGCTTTTACAGTCACACTCTTCAAGAAAGGGGATAGGCTAGACTTAGCCAACTGGCGCCCCATTTCTCTAACAACACAGACACCAAAATTTTAACAAAAATCATGGCTAACCGTTTAGGGACTGTAGCATCTGCCACCATCTCTCCAGAACAGTTCGGTTTCATCCCCAGAAGGTCGATTTGGGATAACGTGCACTCTGTGGCTAATGTGTTTCAGTCCACAGCCTCTGGGGCACTTTTATTCTTGGACCAACAAAAGGCCTATGATAGAGTAAACTGGGAATACCTTAGGGCCTGCCTCCAACAATTCCGCCTACCTCCCCGCTTCATTAACTGAGTGATGCTGCTCACGGAATCTGCAACAATGGCTGTGCGCGGCCCAGGTTTCCTAATGGATGTAGTCCATCCTCAAAGGGGCCTGCGACAAGGGGACCCCTGAGCCCACTCTTATACAACTTCAGCCTTGACCCACTACTGCGAAATGTGAATGCCCAACTCACTGGGGTCCATGTGCCAGGCCAAGCCCCAGTCAAGATGATGGCATTTGCAGATGATTGCGTGGTGGGGGTGTCTAATAATAAAGATGCACGCGCGCTTGAAGCCCTCATCCAGGAATATTCCCGGGTAAGCAACGCGGCACTAAACGCCTCCAAAACCAAAATTTATCCTCCTTGGTCGGTTTCAGAACTGCTGGGCCCCAGCAAGTAGTTCCCAACCCAGCCCAGCTGCTCGCCCAAGTCCACGCCTTACTAACTCAAAACACACCGCTCCACTGGTGCTCCCCTTTGTGCCGCGACCTACCATAGGGCCAGTACGCCATCTGGGCGTGTGGTTGGAGGCAGGAGGATACGCGTCAGCAGTAATGGAGGGCCATATACTGGACAACGTGACGAAGCGAATCGCCTCTCTCAGAGCCCACCCTACTACCCTCACTGGCAGGGTTGTTCTTGCCAACTCTATGCTCCTATCCAAAGTCTGGTTTGGAGCCCACGCCATCCCCTTCTCCCCAAGCTTCTTCAAATCCCTGTATGCTTTGCTACAAGGTTGGCTTTGGTCAGGCCGCCCTCCACCAGTATGGCTAGAGGTCATGTTTGGCCCTCATCATCATGGTGGCATGGGCCTACTTGACTTCAAAGCCCATGCCGCCAAGATCCTAGGCACCTGGATTGCGGCCGTCACTGCTCCTACACTCCCATCCCAACACTGGTCCCGCGCGGCCCGCTCCAACTTCTCCCGAGCCTTGGGCCTCAACAATCCATCAAACCCCCACTCCCTGATGAAATACCTCGCATCACACACATCTACAGGTCCTCACGGGACCAAAACCCACTACAAACGAATCCTACTCTCCATGCGAAGCGCAGAGTGGAGAATTCGTATTAGTTGACATACAACCCAAAGAGGCCGCCCCTCTCCTCAGTTCACACAAGAGGTACAGGGGCTACCCATCCATGATGGCGTGATCCCCATTCGACCCCAAGTCCTATCCAGGGTGGACTACCTGGACATGATGGACATCCCTTTTTCCAATGAGACCCAAAAGACTATCTGGAAATACGCACACCATCCTCTGTTGCAGCCTCAAGTCCGTTCCCATGTGTGGCGCTGCCTGAGGCGGGTGTATCGTACAGCTGAGCGCTCTAATGCTTTACACTCATCCTGTGTCATGTGTGGCCAGTATGGAACGCTGTTTCACCGCCTGGAGAAGTGCCCCACCTCTAAAGTAATATGGCGCGAAGTCCAACGTCTGCTAGGCCAGGATCAAACACATCCCTTCAGTCTGTCAAGAGATATGTTTGCTTCATCAATGGCCTCCCTCCCACCCTCCCTTCGTGCTCTGGTGGTTGCAATCGCCATGTGGACTATCCACACGATTGTCTTGGATGCCATCGCCGGATCCATCCCCACCCTCCCTGAAGCTGTCCACAGATTCCGGTCTCATTTGGTGGATCACTTTCAAGCGTGGATGTTTGGATATCTCCCACTATGTCGCCGGCAGCTGGTCTCCTCCTGGTTCCCAGTCTGGTTCATCAAATCAGACCCCTTCCTCCACACGTGCTCAATAGTGGCTACGCCCCCTACACACGTTCCCTCCCCCTTCCCATAAGTGGCGTTCCCGCTGGTAACAAGAGATAGCATCGCTTCTCTGGGGTGCCTCACCTGGTACTGAGTTTTGTCTCATCTGAGTCATATTCGGAAGTGTCCGTCCCATGGTCGGCCTTCCCCACAATAAATTTAAAAAGAATGACAACGATTTTCACCTCTGGCAGTTTAGCTAGAAATATCTGAGGATATAGAAGTTGTGACCAACTGCTCTATGAAAAATCTAAAACTAAATTTGCACTTAAAATAGTAGCGAAGCCTTATGTTCAACAGTTAGTATAACAAGTGTAGGAATTCAGGCTGTTTTGTCACTCGCTGGTGCGTTTTTCACCTGGATTAACACAATAATTTGCAGGAGATTTTTTCACAGTTGCAGGATAAGTATATGTGAGAGGGTTAGGCTGACATCGCTTATATTAAACTAGTAAAAATAAACCAGAAAAAGAAGAAGCTTTATTAGTTATTTTAATAGTGGTTGCGATGGGTTGAAAAGATAATCCTATTATTATGTCATTGCTTAGTATATAAACAACTTGAAGCTCAAAGTGAGAGGGCTGAGAAATTTGGTATAAGCTACAAATATATAAATTAGGAAAATGCAGTTTTGACCTATCAGTTCTCTTGAAACTCACTTTGCTTCAATAGAATGGCTTTGAGAGGTCAATAGTAGGTAGGACCATCCCATTAGGTAAGTATTTAATATATTGAAAGTAATCACTATTGAGGAAAAATTTTACACCTATGGGGACTCCTCTGAGGCTATAAAAGGGGTGCTCCCCGCATAGGTGGTTTAACTAAATGTTTTATGAAATGCAGGAGGAACCTTGGATGAACTCCCCTGATTCTACCACATGGTTGGAGCAATCCAACTACTTAAACTTGTGCTATTTTGCCACAAATTTTAATGACAGTATTTCTCCAATTCAAGGGGTTCCACCGAGAATTGCCAGGGTCTTTTGGCTGATTTCATCCTTATGATTAACTGAAGCACTCTTATTGCAAAATTGGACTTGTAATTGTCCAACAACAAGTGTTTAAAATTATTTCTGGCGATATCCCCCAATTTAACGGGATATAGGTGAAATGCCTATTGGGACTTTTATGTAATTTACCCTCTCAGCTAAAAATGAAAATTCAAACATTTTCTGTCGAGTGGACACTTTGGTTTTCCTAGAAATATAGCTGGTAGAAGCTTATTTTTCTAGATGCACTTATATTGTTATTTTATAATCCTTTTATTCCATGAAATTGTAGACAGTGGTGCACTGGTTAATATTGTGTCCACTAAACTGGTGAAGAGACTAGGACTAGCTCCTTGCATAGACCATCAAAAGTTATAAGTTACTGAGGGCCCTCAGACCACAACTTTTGAAGGTGCACACAGTGCGTTGCTGCTGTGATTTGGCTCACTTGTGGTCTCCACTCCCACTATCATTCTCTCAAAATCAAAATTAAGACTTACTTTTTGGGTCCTCATTTATGCTAGCTTATAAAGTCAGGGCTAATTTTGAGGAAGATACTTTGGAAGTCCTTTAATAAATCCTTCCATTATGTATTAGTTGTAAGTATGAGGCCTTGGCACCTCAAGCTCAGGGGTTTGTCAACCTAGTGTTTGAGTATGATATAGTGCACATGGGTTACCATTATATTTGGCCCCATACGTGGTAATTACTTATCAGAATGCAGAATTTGCAGAGATTTCACTATGCTAATCATAATATAATTATTCCGCTGGGACATCAGATGACAGTGGAGAAAAAAATTCGTTTAGGAATTTTCAAGGATTATACAGTGGAATATTTGTACCATTCTGTAATTCCAATTTTTAATATGTCACTGATCCTGGAATTATCCTTCTGACCACAGCAAAATTCAGGTGTTTTTAGCTAATTTGTATTTGACACACTATTTATAGAAAGTAACACCAGGTTATCACTTTTATGCATATGTTACCAGTTGAAGAATTCAAATCAATTTTTATTTTAGTCACTTTGATGATCTAGGCCTAAGCGGTGATATTGAGCAATTTTTTGCTCTCTAGTCCCTCAAGAAAGCCTATCTGGGTTAACTAAGGATTGAAGGATCAAGAGCTTGCCTTTTCAAAAAGTACAGCATTATTTTGCAAGGGAAGTTGTGATTTGTGTTATGTATATAATGCAATTCATTTATCAATACCAGGAATCATCCACTGGTTTGCTCACTCTGATTAGGTGGCTAAGATTAGCAGATAAGGCTATTGATACAGAAAATGTTCAGCTAGTGTAATATGAGATGTTAGTGTCCTCAAAGAGTCCTTAGGCCTCCCCAGTGTTTATTTCTAATAAAAAGGATGGTTTAGACTGTATGGTAATAGACTACCACAAGCTTAATGGCATTACCAAAAGGAATTTCTAATCTTTACTGTGGATTGATAATGCACTAGACCGCTTGGGCAGCACGCAATTTTCTCATCCATGGATTTAATTTCTGGTTAATGGCAGATATAGCTGCTCAAAGAGGAACAGGAAAAATGCGCCATGATTACATCCCAGGCCTACACCATTTTATTAGAAGGCATCAGGGGCTGTGCAACGCTCTCAACTTTCCAGCGAGCTATGTATAGTATCCTCATCGATTTAAAAAACTTCTGTGTTCTCATTTATATTTAGATGATATAAATTTTTTTTCTAGAACGTTCAATGAACACTTACTATAGTTGGAAAACGTTTTCCGTCATCTTTCTAAGGAAGGTTTGAAGATCAAGTCAAGTAAGTGCAAATTTTCTGTGAGAAGTTGAAATACCTGGGGTTTGTCATTTAAACATGACTTGTGGCCTTATCTGGCAAAAGTTGAAGCTATTGAGCACATGGCATGACAGAGTAGCAAGCACGACGTTCAAATGCTCCTTGGAATGATCAGCTATCACCACCAGTTTGCAGAAAATTTTAGGATCTAGGCGAACCACTATTTCACATCCTTAAAAATGGTGTACCCTTTGAGTGGATGGGAACAGTCAGCTGGCCTTTGATAGACTATTACATTACCTTACCCAAGCACCACTGTTGATGTGACCAATTTTGAGAAACCTTTATAAAAAAATAGACACTTTTCTCACTTCCACTAGGGTGGTGCTATCTCAACTCAATTCTAATGGAATTGAACACTCAGTTGCTTATTGAATCTGTACATTAGACATTCTTGAATGAGAAAAATTTCTTGGCTGTCATCTACGCTTTTGCAAAAAATTCTGGGCATATGTCCATTAAGTACATTTCACTGTAGTAATCAATCATACCTCCCTTAATTAGTTACAGAATCTGAAAAGCTAGAAGGGCGGCAGGCCCAATGAGCTTTAAAATTGCAGGCTTACTATTTTGAAATTCAGCATCAACCCAGCGCCAAGCATCAAAAAGCTGACAGGCTATCTTAACTTCTCACCATGGCCTTAGTGGCTGACGTGGCTGATATTAATTAATAAAATGCTAAACAAACCTATGACACTGGACAAGCGGAATTTCAGCGCTCCTTGGAAAACATAATGATAAACTGTTGTCAAAAATGGTAAGCTTTATAAATCAACAACAATTAACAATAATAAATACTCTTTCCAAGTGAGAAGGCCAATATTATTATACCCACAAGGCAATGGGCATAGCAGTCTTAAGAAAACAGTGGAATCATTGGAACATCACCACTATTGGGAATCTATGAATTCTAATAATTTTATTACCCTCCATTGTTGTAAGGAATGCCAGGCGAATGAGCCCTACTGGAATGCAACCTTTTATCAAATAGTTAAACCCAACTTCTCTTGGCACACCATGTCTATTGACGTTGTGGGCCCTCTGGCTAAAACTTTTGGTCAATTTAAATATATAATTGTGGCCATTGATCACCTAAAAAAATGGGTGAAGGCCAAAGTAGTCATAAATTTAGGTGCCACAATGACGTCTAAGTTTATTTTAAAGGCATTATTTATTGGAATGGGTGCCCAAAGTTTCTGTTGACGGATAATGGGACAAACTTTAAATCCCAGATTATTTCCAAGCTTGTGACTTAATGGGTATACGTGGGTTATTATCTACGCCCTACCACCCTGAGACTAACGAACATCTAAATGAGTGAATGGTTTTCTCACTGGGAAATGTGTAAAATAAATATGGTGAAGGCATCCAGCTGGAATCTTTTCTTGCCTTCCGCCGTTTTTGTTTATAATATATCTTATTTAGTCACGGCTCATTCCCATTCACTTTACTCCATAGAAAACCGGCGCTCCCCCCTTTTTTATATTCTTGTGTCATCCAAGGTTTTATTACTCTCTCAAAATATTAAGAAACAGTGAGAAGACGTTAACCCAACTATAAAGTGCAGCATATTCTAATACACTGCCTCAAAAAAGATGATCTCATAAAGAGATAATAAAGACTGGCAGCCTTTACCCCACTTTATTGTAGGAGTTCTAGTTTTGTACTATGATAATCATGAATTTTAAGAACTAGAAAGTTGGAGCACATATGGAAGGGTCCTTTTGAAAACACTGAGAGAACATCCACAGAAGCCTACACTTTGAAGGATCCTGTTAGAAGTCACTTGTTAACTAAGTGTATGATAAGTTCTTGTATAAATACCAAAAGAGTTCTGGGCCAACAGCTTCAAGTTCTCAATAAGTTAGTTGACCCCCTCACACCTTTGCTATCTGATATTTGGCCAAGTGGGGAAATATCTTAATTATTTTGGCCTACCACCGATTTCTGGTAAATTAATCATTTTTATTCTTTTTTAATAATAAGTAGATAGTGGATTTAATAAGTTTATAGTAATTAGTTTGCCCCACGTCCATAGTTTTATATGTGATCTCTAACATATTAAATTACTATTAATCAAATCCCTAAACTCTGCAGGCACAACTCCATTCCTTAATTTATGATCATTGACGCCATGGCTTAATTAACATATCGCCTCCTATTTTAGTTTAGCGTACTAATTTATGTTGCCTCATGCTGGCGTAAAAAAAATGGTAATAGAATCTATATCTTTCTTATGGCCATCCACCAGTAATTTGTTTACATCTGTCATATTTTGTATTTTCATGAAAATGCCTTAGCCCTAGTCATTCACTTTCCAACTCAATTTGGATATTACAATTTTTTGTCTACCATTCTAGAGTGCTGCTTAGTAACCTTGGAAAGCACCATTTGGATATCTGGTAGCAGGAGAATATCTGGGAGGAATTGCTATCTGGGAAGAGAATCCTTTCAGGAAAAAGCCGTACCAGCTATCCTAGGAAATTACCTGAGCAAGCCTGTGAGCCTCTGGCAGTATTTGGTACTACAGGGTGCTCTCTTGTTAGCTTAAATAAAAACTCTATTGCTGAATTACAGTGTTTTTGTTTAGTTTTGATCAAAGTTACTGTCTTCAAACAGTACTTTGTATTTTTAGTGTATTGACCTGTGCACTTGAAATATAACGCCCTAGCTCGTGATTTCAACAAAATGTGTGAGTGACCACTGATGTTCCACCTCACTAGCACCAGTATGCTTATTTTTGTTAACTATTAGAGCATTGTGATTCAAATTCAACGCCTTTACCATTACATTCAACAAGTGATGCCCACAACAAAAAAATCTAGAATTTATTGAAGGTCATAAATGACTAATATTTAGACCTTACAAAGGGTATATTGGGGGTGAGACTACACTCTTCCACAAGAAAAGGTGAGCCTTATATTTTTAGGGGTAAGATATGAGTCTAGCCCCAAATCTTGAGGTGGACTTATATCTAAGGAATGCTATGCATTTGATAGCCCAAAAAGTTTTTGATAAGTTTGGGTTGGAGTTACAGGATGAGTGCCTTAGGATAAACAAATTTGTTGCACCCTTGACAGGTCAGAAACAAAAAATGGAATAGTGAGACAAAGACATTCACATATTGGGTAGATTAGGAAGAAATATTAGAGCAGCTTATATTTACATGAATAAGTTTTAATTTTTATATCATATTGTAAGTCCTGAGGAGCAACCCTTATGCCTGAACAAGGAGAAATTCCCCTATAGAATTAAGAAGGGCCCTAAGAAGGCAGTTGTACTTATCATTTGCTGTTGGAATTAGCAATTAGACATTGAGTTCCAATGCACAGATAAATTTTATTGGATAATATGCAATCTGTATAAAGACAAATGCCTGGAAAACCATGGATTAGATTATGAAGTAGTTTCAAACAGGTTCTTTATTTTTAAAAAAGGCACACTATAATACTGAGTAATCACGGTCGCTTTCATGCAACATGTTCTGGTCTTTTGTAGGTTAAACCTATGAAGCTAGAATTAGAGCAAGATCCCTCTATCAATGGAGATCCCTCCTACTTATGCTTGTTCACTCCAAGGGTTCTCATTGGTGCAACTAAGCAGCACCAAATTATAGCGAAATAGTTACATGATAATATTAAAATTTAAAATTGAGGTAACTAATGCGCATGGCTCAGGTCAATTACATAGATTTAGCAATTCTCCAACTTTAACTAAAGTACAGGCAAATGACCAAATGATTTATGTTATACTTATTAGTGACTATTTTTATTCGGGTATAAGGAAAAGGTAATAATGAATAAAAACAACATAAAAAGCTTTTCTTTCCCATTACTATCACTTTTAGTAACATGATTCTAATCAATTTCTCCGAGATTGACAATCAACCAGGAAATACAAGCAAATTTTTCCGCAACAACACCAGTTGGGCAAAAGTGGCCAGCGCAAAAGGCCCAAAGCCCTCCAACCCACCAGGGAAAAATGCCCTGGCGGAATTTTGACACACCCTCCCACCAAAAAAGGTGAGCACAGTGCCACACCCAGAGTTTTGCAATTTCTGCAAAAAATGGGCGCATACACCAAAATAGAACACTCCCAACCCCTGTCCTCCCTTGAGCACGGCCTTAGAATTATGGTCAGTAATACTTCCCTCAAATCATGGGAAAAAATGGGGGAGGCCTTCTCCGCAACTTTCCTGAACACCAACTTGGTAAATTATAAAAATTTACATAGAGGATGGGTGGACGTCAGGTTCATGTCTGCAGAGGAAGTGGTGGAAGTGGCAGAAGCAGCAAAAGTCATATTCTCCATAAAAATAACAACCAAAACCACACCATCTGCACGGTGCGCACACAATGGAATGAGGCAAATGACCTATTCATTATATTTGACTGACTTCCGAGCACCATGCACCATGATATCCTCGCAGATGAGCTCCGCAGGGGCCTCAAAGGTTATGGCATAATCAAACAGTTTGAATTTGAGAAATTCCCCCTCCTGCCCCACCTGTGTACAGGGAAGGCAATAGCCATTATAGAACCCAATCAGGACGTGGTAGAGGA